>JAPMOB010219025.1:12413-25931 GCA_029875015.1 Lepomis gibbosus | reverse complement strand
CCGACCTTTTCTGAAAACCATTTGTCTCTGGCTACAGCTTTATGTTGGAGAAAGCAGCACTGCCTGTCTATGTCTATTTACCTGGCCATTTTAGAAACACATATCCAATGACAGAGCACAATACAGTATGCATTAAAGGTGTCACTTTTACATTTTATGTTTGAAGATTTGTGTTGCTGTACTCATATGGCACACTGTTAGCCCCTTGATGCTCTGTGTTGGTTAGCCCTAGGATGTAATGCCATGGTAACTGGAAATAGGGGAGATGTAAAAGTGCTCCTTGGGGAAAAAGTACCTGCCTTCTCTCCTCTGTCAAACCCCCGCAACGAGCTTCTCTTTACCTGTGAGGCCACAGGGACCGACGGAAGCCACCAACTTGTCTAGACCAAACTGTGGCACTCCCACAGGACACACAAATTAGACTCCAACTCACAGGTGAAGAGGGACTGGCATGATGCAAGCGCAAGAAGAAATTAACTCATCCAGAGGGTAAATCAAGCAAGTGGAAGAATTTAGGTTGACAATAATGTTGGATTGCCTGTATCTCACCATAAAGATCTTTATGATCTTAAGTACGAGGCAATCGAACATTACCGTTACTTTACAACTACTATTAGATTCTAAATCAATTATGCTGTACACACAGATGCATTGTCAAGGCCATAGTCTATGGCTCATGACTCGGTGACATGTCAAATATGGGATATGACAAGAAGTAAAACAGTTTGACTGGGGTAATGGCTGACCTGATTTTAAGTTTGGTGAACTAAAGTCAACCATTAACTAAATTAGGTTGAGGGCAACGCATGGTGATTCTGTGTTAGAGCCCTCCTTCACAGCAGTATCTTGTCTATACCAGCTATTTATATAGCCAACCAGTTATATTATGCATTTTTTAAATATAAGCTAATACCTAATCCTTAACTGAACACATTATATGATTCTGTAATACAGATGACATTCATTTTGTTGTCAAAGTGCAGTGGGACAACTTCATCTAGGTCAGGGGTACCCAAACAGTTTGTTCAGCTATGTGATCAACACATATAAAAGAAGAAAGAAGTGGAAAGTGATGTATGCAGACAGACTTTCTAAAAGCTGATGTCTTATGCCAATTTACATGGAGTGAAATAATAGTGACAACTTTTTTCTTATTTTTGGTGACCCCCTCCAAAACTCTTGGGAACAACAGTGAAAGTGAAAAATCAAGCAACACAAACAAATAGCGCTCACGCGGACACACTCACACACACACTTGTCATATCTGTTAATGAATGAATAAAAACATGACTAGCTTCACTTAAGGTGGGCTGGGCAGTCGGACATAAGGAAACAACAAATGTGAGAACATGATCAGCGGGAAAAGATTAGCCTACATGTGTAGAAAACAAGCTGTGGATAGACAGAGTGTATGACTCCGCCTATTGATCAAAGACCATCCTCCTCCCTTTTGTCTTTTCTTCGGTTTGTTAACTTCTCTAAAAGCCGCGTGGACTTCGGGCGAGCCACCCAAACCTTTTGGCTGGCCTTCATTTTATTTCGTGGCTTTTGGGCGCATCCGGATTGACACAGTCCACAAACAAACAGAGAAGAGACTTCCCCCTCTCTTTTTTTCTTAGAAGTTCTGTTTTATGGAGTCTTTGTGGAAATCATTTATTGTCAGCACAGCAGCGAGGTAAGACAAAAAGCAACAATATGTTTACTGCTCATTTTCTCAAATGTCCAAATTAACGACAGATTGCGAAACAAACAAGTCGTGTTTAATTTGGCAAACACGCGAGAGTGTCTTCTAGGAAAGAATGACAAGTTGTGAAACTATTTCATGTAGCCAAACCAATATGTAGGATACATTTTTTTGAAACTGTGTTTTTTTAGCCCACAGTGTGGTTTTAATTTTACCGTGGTTCAGACGCTGTCGCTGCCTGTATGCAAATGACTCGCACTGTGATCAAGCTCTTGCGCGTGTGTGATTTTCATATTATTTGTTTGCTATTATTAATTCGAGCAGGCTGTTCACGCAGTCAGGACAAAAAGCTCACGTCTTTCCGTGTAACCCCCCGATAAGCAAATGTGCGCTCCGGAGGGTACAACTTGTCCGGCTGTCAAAAGAAACTGCGAAAACACTTTTAAACAAACACATTAAGTTCCGTTTTTATGTCTGCACGCAAGTCATCTTTTATTGGCTAATTTCAGAGCAAATTACCGGAAAGATGTCATGTGAACTTTCTGACACCTTCAACTTTTCTTTAGCTATTAGTTAAACAGATGCATGCTTTGTAACTTTTATAGACAGACGGGACTGAAGTGCATTTTGACCGACTCACTCTTTTTCCCCACGTGGTTTGAGACTCAGCCTGTCAGTAGGCTTCATCCTTGGTCGGTTTGGACGCTTTGCTTTTGGAAGTCACGCTCTCCATCACCCTTGCCCTATCTGGGGAGCACACTCACACACTTCAGAGTGCGGCTTTTTGTCCGTTGAAAACAGCTCTGCGCAGTTTCCTCCATGCATTGGCCTAAAAACCACATTTCTCTTCGCTATATACAGATAAGCCATCGCTGTGTGCTTTTCTGAAAGGTGTCAACAGGATGAACTGATAACATCTATTACTGCTGTTTGCTGCACGAGCCTGGATTTGGTCTTGGGGGTGGGGGGTGTTACAGTAAGACTTTCACTCCACCCTCATCACAGCCTATATGCCTTGTATATTATTATAATTTGCTAGACGTTTGTGTTCGCTGGATATCATACAGCAACTTGTCGAAGGACAGCCGCGATATTTTGCACTGTGACCTGTTGGTTTTTGGGAGTGAACTGGCCTACTAATGGGAGAACAATAATAAAAAGTTATTAAAGTTAAAAAACACACACTTATACGGTTTCATCCTGTTCATGCAGATGCTTTGTGGAAGAGTTATGAATTCATCACGTGATGAGGTCATCTGTCTTTCTGCTCCTACGTCAGACAGATTGTGTTGTGCACACAAGTTATTGCATTATGCTGCCTTCAAGTGCCTGTTGGGAAAGCCAGAATTAGGACTTGAGCATGTATAGCTGTAATGATTTAAAGCTGTACATAAATGCAGGTAAAGCTGAAATAATTTTGACTGGTTAATTTTCACTTATATTGAAAATGCCATGGGCTGTAGATAGATGTATATGTATAAAATCTGAGCTGAAAATAATCTGTATATCAAAATTAATCAGCAACTATTTTGTGTATGTGCATGAAAAGTGCATGAAAAAGGAACTATGGTATGACTGGAGGTTTGTGGTAATGAAAAGCAGAATAGAAACATACAGTCCACTGTAGTGTTGGGTCTCAGTCAGGATATAAATGAACAGTGGATGTCAGTTCAGTTGATAAGTTCAGGTTTGATTAAAGCGTGACTGAAGCTCTTCGAGTGACTGTGATGAATGAAACAATATGCAATCTGAAATGAGCCATAGTAAGACCACAATACAGCAAATGTGACTCAAATAGAGAATTAAAGTAATTTAGTCGCATTATAATTTTCATATTTGCAGACATTGCCTCGAAGTGAAGACTGCTTTCAATCACATATCACAAGCATGGCTCGCTTGTTTATTCCAAGTGGCAACTATCACATTGGCTGTAGGAAATTCTCCTTCACTAATATTCCTTGCATAAGTTGTGAATCAGCTCTGCACTTTCCACCAATGTGCATCTGCTGATGGGGGTGTACGTGACATACATTTGATAAGCCACAAGATTCATCACGTTGAGAAAATGCCTGAAGCTAGTTGTTCTGTAATGATGATCTCTTTATGTATGCAAAATGTTTATATCCTGCTGTCCTATCTGAGGTGCCTGAAATGGAAGTTTATTCAAGCTTATTAAAAAGATGGATCCCTTGAACTAACCTTGCATAGATAATACATTGATTGTTGTTTTTATTATATTCTTAGGTCTGGATCTATATTACTGCACCATCATTACAAAGTTACTACATGATGAGAAGCCAGCAGACTCTCATTGACCCAGTGTTTCGAAGCAAGATGCCATTATTTGACGGGACCATAGCATCCACAGGACTGTCAAAACCACAAAATATGTCTGATTTCCTCGGTAAGCAGGCGCTGCAGTACAGCGGGGCCTACTTCACTTATGATCCCAGAGGAAAGGATGGAGCACAGTTCACTCCTCCTTGTAGTACCTCAAAGACCTCTCTGCTGGATGGCAGAAGTCCTGTGAGTCACCTCTCTGGCATGGAGGGACAAAACCACATAATTTACAGGCAAGACAGCAGTTCTTCAGAGGAAGGTCATTCTCATTCTTCCCCTCTGCATCACGCCCCAGTAAAAGGCTTTACATTTTACACTAAAAGTCCTGGGATCAGCAGTCCTACAGCTGCTACATTAGTGACTGAAAAAAGAACTGGAGGTGACACTTCATCTCCCTCATCAGAAAACTCAGTTTACCTAGCGATTCCTAAACCAGTTTATGGACATAACCCCTGCTGTAATGAACTGGGTTGTGTGATAGGACAACGATTCAGTCTAGAACACGGCTCTCCGAGGATACCAAACACTGTATATAAGCATGACTGGATGCAAACTGATGCTCACTACACTGAAAGATCTATTCAGAGAAAAGCACAAGATGCACTGCTGCAACAGAGAAGTTTACAGTTTGAGGCCAGTGCAGAACCACTGAAGAGGATACCTGTGGAGACATACAGCCCAGATAGAACAAGGACTTTGCCTACTATCATTGAGCCAAACTACAACAGTTACCCCTGCACCCTGACTCGCTCACTGTTTGGTTCTTTAAGTGAGCAGAGGCAGCATTTACAGACTTCCCCCAGAGGCTACCCTAGTTTATACCCCTCCCATCCTACATATGAGCATATGACCTCAGAGGTTTATCAGGAACATTCTCCCATGTCCAAATATGGCCAGCTAACACAACACCCGAGGTTTTACTACCCCCAGGCAAATGTGGAGGTAGAAAACAGGACACAGTGTAAAGATATTGGCGGTAAACAGAGAGAAGACATCCCTGGTATTCTTAAACACACAGTCTCAAACCCCAGGGAGCATTACCTAGTGCCTCACTCTCTTCATGGTGAAATTCCTTTGCCAAGCACTGAAAGGTTGCCAAATCATTCCTTTATGCGGGGGTTTGACTATCCATGTTATGCAGTTCCTAGATTTAATTTAAACGCAAGCCATATCAGAGCCCCCCTAAAAAGGCAACATGCATCGCCTATCCTGCACTCTAATCGCATAAATATTTCCCCATCCAGCCATTACATGGATCACCGCATGGCCTTGGCAACCAACCTACATAAGGACAAACCCAACGGTAGCCTGCATGTTGACCAATCACACACCAGCTCACCATTCTTACGTGTGGACCAAACCAGTCCTACCAGATGCATAAGTCAACCTGGCGTCTCACCATCCAGCATACAGATGAACAGATTTTTTCATCCTGTCACCAGCCTGCACATTGACCGACCTGTCCTTCCACCAACTGGCTTGAACATGGACAGACTCCTGGACTATTCCTCCTGTGTAGCCCAGGTGAAGTGCCAGTCGAAAGGACTTCCTATTTCCCCAGCAGCATGGCTGCCCCGGTCACCCCATCACAGCTCAGATCGAATCCACACAGCTGTACCTAATGGTGCAAATGTCCGCAAGATTATTTATTCCCCTGATATTGCATCAGGAGATAAAAACAACAGCTCCATGTCCACTTCAGGCACAACTGTCCTTAAAGGGTGCCTGAAGAGAAGTCATTCTCATTTATCTTCACCCATCACAATACAAGAAGAAGATAGGGATTTATGTGAAGTGGAACTAGTTAAGAAAAGACAAAAGGTGGAAGTGGAGAATGTACAAGTAGGAAAGACAACTGACTGTCCTCCCATGCCAGTTATTGACAATGTCTTCAGTCTGGCACCATACCAACCATACCTGCAGGCCTCTGGAGTGTTATTTCCAGGCAGAGTACCTCAGAGAACCACCGTCAAGTTGTACGACAACCATGAAGGCAAAACCAAGCCAGACATCAAAGAGAAAAGGCCAGATTGTGATGAAGAGCAGTCTGCTATCTGTTTAGTTTCCAAGAAAATCTGTGCAGATACTCCAGCAGAGAAGCCTGTTGAGAAAATCTTTGAACCCAAAAATGTTAAAGTGGAAAAAGAAGATCCATCAGATATAGACAACTGCGCAGAGACTGTCAGTCAGAGAGACTGCTGCAAAGTCAAAAAAGAGCCTGAAGAAAATGGGTCATCCAGCAGGGGGCCCATGTTGGTGATAAAGAAATGTGAACCGGATGAACTTGAAAGTAAACCCTCATTAGAAAACGAGACTGCAGGCAAGTCCAAACCTGGTGAAGAGACTGTACAGGAGAACTTGTCTTCTCAGGCTGATACTTGGAGACTGCACAAACAAGAGGTCAGACTTCAACCCAAATCCATTACTCCACCTCAACCACCCGAGAGCAAACTAAATTTCAAAAACATCCCTCCTCAGTGTCTTAAACTTTCCACTAACACATACAAAATCCTTCTCCCTGATACAAAGCTTTCCAGCCCAGTTGCACCCCCGGAGAAGTCACCTGTACAGCGGATTACTGAATTTACGCCAAAATTAGAGCTCCAAATGCCAGTCCGCAAGCACTTTTTTGAGCTGCACAATTCCCTCTGCAAACTAGTATCCAAATTTGTGTCTGCCTCTTCAGAGCAGGAGCTCAGAACCTGGCTGAGTCAGTTGGAACTGACTGAAACTGCATCTCTGTCAACCAAAGTCCAGAAGGTGTCTTGTCTGCTAGGGGTAAAAGCCAGAGAGGCGTGGATTAATGAGGAGATGAAGTCAGCACTCCATAAGGTCCTCGAGAGGTTGCGAGAGTACACCATCCAGGAACGCTGTCCTTTTCCACACGTCATGCGGACGGGGGCAGTGTTTCTCCCCATGCTGGTGGTGAAAGTGCTGCTGTTTCCGACGGTCCTGGGCAGCTTCATCGACCAGGTCCTGCAGGAGCACAAAGTGGAGCTGCGGCCCACCACGCTGTCCGAGGAAAAGATCCTTATCCAGCTTCAAAAACGAGCCTGTTCCTCCAGGCTCAGGAGACTGATGTCCCTCAAACACCTGCCTGACATCTACGCCGATGTGGTCAACCTTTTGTATTACGCCTGTGTCTGCAAACATCTGGGTGAGTGCATATTCACTTCCAAGTTACTGAGGTCATGTACAGTATCTGGGAATAGCTACCTATTATATGCCTATAGTGTTGGTTAAAAACATTTTATTTTAGACCTTAAAATATTTCCGCTCGTTTTCCAAATGAATGTTCTTATGGTATGGTATTTTGTCTCTTTTGGTGTTGTCAAGCCAGACAAATTAGAGGTGCTGCTGTAAGTAAGAGTTGTGTTAAATACTACTCATGGGGCAATGCTGTACACAACCACTTATTTGACCAATACTGAAGTAAACAAATGTTCACACAGGAGTCAGGACGTGAACGAATAATGGCCATTTTTTTTAGGTGCGTGTATACACATGCGTACATAAACTAGATGCCTTTTTAAAGTATTACACAGGCGGTTTTACCAGGACCTACAGCAGTTCAGCAGCACTAACATTGCAATTTGTGTTGTCAGTTAAGTAGAGTTTATTTGTCAGGCAGCAATAAAAATGTTATGCTTTTAACCTGAAATATTATACCTCTACTTTGATAATTTGATCTTGTGATGTAAACAAGATGACTGCCAAAGCAACAGTACTTGCATGTCCTTGAACATTTCTGAAAATCCCCATTGGGGTAGACAGTGTGATTTACTGATTCTTCTGGATTTTAATATTTATTTATTATATTATTATTTATTTATCATATTTTGACTGTTAACTGTATCATGGTTTTCTCAGTCAGTTTTTTAGTAATCCTATTTTCTGCATTATCGGCCCTTTTTGTTAAGAACGAATAACAATAAATATTCAATATAAAATCCATTTATTTTTTACAGAATCAACCTCACCTGATGTCCAAAAGAGAGTCCAGGTATATTTATTTTTTATGTTGTCCCTCAATCTCACTACTCTTTGCTTTTTCTGATTAGAAAGAGCAGGAAACTAATGCTAACTTTCAGTAACTAATCACAAGAAGTTGCATGATTGCATTATACTTGTTATGGGCAGGCGGGTGGTGGTAGGTTGCTGAAATGTGCTATATATCGCCTTCATTATTTTGTTATAGTATTGGTGAATCTCATAGATTGTGAGGCAAACTGTTGGATTACATTACAACAGGAAGGAAGTTATGGCCTGCTGCACACAGGGGGATTCACTGTGGCACATTTCGAGCCCTTTCTGTTACAGAGAAGTTCATGTTTTCAGAATATTGTGATCATTATCTTTTAACTGACCAGTTCCCTCAAAAATCTTCATCTGTGCTGTTTAGTCATAGAGGTAAGTGGGACTAAATGATTGGTGGTGTTGTGAGAAAACAGTTTAATGTCCATGTGGATTTAAAGACTAAGGCTGGCAGTATTCTAGACTTTTGCTATTGTCAACAAATCCCATGAAAAGACCAAAACCAACAATATGTTTCTCTGTCTCTTACCACTACTACTTTCTTACTTCCCCACCCTGCCTGTGGCTCTCAGCCCCAAGTCCATTTGTTCCTACTCAAGGCTGAATCTTAAAAAGAGGGTCACACATATAAAGTTAAATTTTTTAAAGGTTCAGTGATTTCCTGAAACAGCTGGAAACTAGTTTCTAACAAATGCTACTCAAACAGGAATAAATACTGCATTTGTTCGAACTGTTTTCACTTGCACATTTGGCGCACTATATTTTTGGCTCCAGTACGGTATATGTGGGGTTGACTGAAAATAAACTACAGTGCCCATGTTTTTCATAATGAATGCACCCAGTGCAGCGGTGTGGCTCATTTGTGTATTTTAAATAGTTTTTGGACAACAATGGACATCTATGTCAGAGAGAAGTAAGCACTATATATAAGACTTTGGCTACACAGGCTTGTTAGCAGGTCGAATGCATTGTTGGTTTTGGTAATTTTATGGGATTTGTTTACAATAAGAAACATACAAAATATCTTTTTTTTTTTTTTTTTTACTGTACAGCTATTATTTTGGATCATGGATTTGCTAACTTAATTGGGGCTTAATCGAATTTCCGTTCACTGCTGACATGATTAACAGTTCACATGCTTTGGGAGCAGCTGAGTGTTTCCCAGCCTTCGTGTTTACTCCCACAGCCCTTCTATTCTGTCTGCTGAAAGGGTGTTTCATGGTGGAGGATCATGCTATCCAATCACCATGTCTGCTGATATTAATAGAATAGTTTCTCATTGTGTTCTGAATAAGCACTATGGGAGCACTGATGTGTCATCCTGTATGGAGGTATCGGAGTTGCTTGCTTGTTTTTTGGGAGTCATGTGTTATTTATATTTGTTTGTGTCAGATATCCTGAACATCCACATGTATCTAATGTTTCCTTAACTGCTAAATAAATCCTATGAATTCTTTAACTCTTTCCATTTTGTCAGCAACCTCATTTTTAGATATCTGGCATATTACTCTACTCATTTTGAGCTCTCCTGATTGCTATATTTCCTGTGTTGCAGGATTAGATGTGGACGATATGGACCCTGAAAACAGAGAAATAGACGAAGGTTGTGAGGAGACTATCAGAAAAAAGACTCCTATATTTTCAAACATTGCTGCCTCACCCTCAGAGTCACACCCACAGAGTCATCCAAAGGACCAGGAAACAAAATCAAATTTCAACAGGAATAAAACAAAAAGCAGGGTGAAGAGCGGTTCGAGGCATATGTTTCTGGACAACGGTTTATCAGATGAGGAAGAGGCAGATGACAGGGAAAAGGCTGTAAGTGGAGGTGTACTGAATGCATTAAGTGAGAGAATCTGCAGTGGCCATCAGTCTGAAGGGACTGAGAATAGAGGAAGTGACAGTATGGCTACAGAGCAGGATTTTTCACTCATTCCGCTGAGCACAACTTCTGAGAATTCATGGACATGTCCTTTAACCTTGGACGAGCTTTCTCAATCTCCCAGTGACACAGAAATGGAGGAATCCTCCAGTCCGCAACCCGCTAATCAGCTCTCAAGACCAGCCAAGTCTCCGGTTAGAGCCAACAACTGTTCAGGTGTGATTCTCAAACTGAGAAGGATGTTTAGCGAAGGTCTTAACAGAAAAAAGGCCCACTACCAAGCAATCTTAGACTCTGGAACATTTGCTGATCCTTCCCTCTCAGACACTGATGATGGGGAGGGAAAACTGAGCAGTGAGAGGGACCTTCGCAGGAGGACGCCCAAAGTCGCCCACAGGTGGCAGAGAACAGGAAGCTTTGCTCACGCCTTAAGACCCCTTACCAGCTCTTCTAAAAGAAAACACAGATCGCTTTTAAAGATCAAATACTGTCCCTACTTGTCTGCCTGCCACAGCGCCGAACACAGGAGGCGATGGGTTCTGCGCTCGGCTGTCCAGAGGGCTCAGAGGGCCATGAGGTTCTACTACCCAGACCTGGTGGGAAAGAGGATTCGTCATCTGTATGAAGAAGATGACAAATCAGAAGTGTGGTACAGAGGAGAAGTGCTGCGGATCCATGAGGCCCACAGCAACCCTCTAAAGACTATATTTGAAGTAATGTATGACAGCGAGCCAGAGTGGAAGTACTACCTGGAGCTGCTGATAGACTATAAAAAAGGTTGGCTCAAGATTGAAGACTAGTTTCCCCACACAGTCTTCAATGTGTCCATTTTGTTTTTGGTCACATAAGAGTGCAATGATGGCTTTTACTCATTTCTTCAAGTGCTTTTTGTTTTACTTGCCAGTAACATGCTAAGGTCTATAAAACTGTCTAACCACCTCAGGAATGAAGCTGGACTAGGTATTTTTTTGCAGTGAGCTCAGCTAAACATTCTTTGTCACTTTAGAGTTATAGGAATTGCAATTCTATGGGGCTGACTACAGCAAACGTGTCGATGTTTTTATTTTTAAAAGCGATTTGTCTTTGACGCATCTATTAATAGCTTTCCTGTTTTTTCCCCAAATTACATTGCGGTTTTGTGAGCAAACTGCAACGACCTTGCTTAACTTAAAAAAAAAACTTTTTTTAAACTTTAATTCTAAGCCATGAAGTTAACTATTTTTTTCATTATCCAGTAATCTGGTTTTAAAATAAAAGTATAATTCTGAGTGAAGTTAGTGATTGTTAGTTTGTAGTAGTTTTTCTTATTTTTGCTAGTGAGAAATAAGAAACAAGCAAATGACTTGAAGACATTTTAATAAGGGTTTTACTGTCAAACAGCAGCAGCCACTTGTGTATACAGGTCCAATTAGAGTGCCAGTCGTGTATGTCTTACGATATAGCAGAGTGATTTTTTTTTTTTTTACCCTTTTGTGTGAAGTTGGACAGGAATTAATGTAGTTCTGTACTAAGCTGCTCTGTAAGTGAGTCTGAGATGTCCACATGGTATAGTGTTTTTATTACTGTCAACCTTAAGACCTACACCTCATTGTATTTTGTTTCAATTTTTATAATTTTCTTCTGCAGATGGAAGTAAAACATTCTCACTGTTGTCTTAAATAAATGTTGGTAATGATTCCATGTTTTATATCATGCTGTTAATCTTTTCTCCCCAAAATACATTTTAGACCTGGGAACCACATTATAGGTTGTTTTTTTTAATACTCGCTCAAAGCTAAATTTCATTTAATTTTTACCACTGACTGACTACCAGCTTCTCAATTCACCATGTAAAAAACAAAGTCAATTGAAAAAGAAGCCTTGCAGTGTTGAAAAACTTTAATATGGCGTAACTGATTCTATTGCAGTGTCAAAAGTAATTCAAACCAGTCACCCCACAGTAATGAAAATGGGTAGGTTTGTCAAAAATAATCACTTATCATGCTGTAACTAAAATAGGTAATCACAGTATCTTTGTCTCCATCTTGTGGCAGCATGCGTACTTGCAAAATCCCCCTTTCAAACTGTCAGTGCTGTTAAGTTGGAAACTGTATTTCCAGTAATGGGTTAAGTTTGCACCACAGTGGCAGTCTTCTTAAGGACACTGTTTTAACAAACATCAAATCTAGATTATGGTGAAAATAGCTGCTGTCGGAACAAAAACATTGTGTCCATTATTAAACAACCACCCATGCCAGAACGATGTTTGCAACATTTTGCACTTTAATATTTTTCTCCAAAACAGACAACTAATTTCCCCCACATTTTTACACTAATAGGAAATAAAACACCTTTCGTAGCATAAAGAAAAGATATGTAGAAAAGTATTAAAAGTTTTTGGATGTCTCAATTTAATGTAAGTAGCTGCTTCTGTTACTTCAAACAATGTCGAAATGTTCATGAACTACTTGCAGACACAATGAAAACAGAGAACCCTGGAGAGCATATTAGCCTAATGATCACAGCTATAGCTGTTGTTACCGGCAAACCAGCTTAGAGAAAATAGTCCATCTTTTGTTATTATCCATTCAAGTTGTGTCATCATTGGTTTGTAACTTGAGACAAAATGAATTCAAAAGCGACATCATACAAACAACCACCTGATCTTTATCATACATTCTGCAAGTAAAAGTGGTGCAAAAAAGCTAACATTTTTTTTTGCCTAAAATCAAAATTATTCAATGACAGTTACCAAACGAATTCCACGCAATTCTGGAAGACACAGCTCTGCAAAGGTATGTAGTACCCTAGATTGCAAAATACATAGCGCAGAAATGCATCATGGATGTTTGGTTAACTCATATGATTGAGACCAAACCTACTCTAATGACTCACACAGTACTCCCAAAAATGAGATTTCTCATGACATTTATTCAAATAAACAATACAGTTTATAATTTGCTAGGATAAAATAATAAGTCTGAACACATAAGAAGCATTTGGGAGAGAATTCCCCAAAGATCTGAAAACGGGTTAAAGGATGTGTTTTAATGAAAGCTGACACTTTGGTGTCATCGTCTGACTTGCATCAGTGCCTGTATATTCACGTTCCCTCCAGTCAATCTTGTGAAGACTGCCATATTGCAGAGACATGAACAAGCATTTACAAGCAGAGCGCTTGACAACCAGAGCAACCACCACATTGAACAATGCAAAACCTGGAGGGGCACTGACATTTCAATGTTAAATCCTCAACCCATGTGCGAAAAATACAGTCTTTAATGCAAAAGCATAACAGCGTTATAAAACAGTCCTACAACCTTTAGAGGTTTGCCCTATATTCGTCATCTGCCTAAGGATCACGCATGTCCATCTTTGTAGCTTGGTTTAAAGCATTGTTCTTTCTCACTGCAAGGCAAGAGATCTCTTCAAGAGATCTCTTCAAAGAGTGATGCAGATGCCTGACCCTGTTTGACAGTGATCCATCCCAATTAGCAGCACTACAAAGCTGTGCTGTCTGTACATTCTATTACCCTCATTCAATCCCCAAGGTGCAAGCCGAGCTTTACGAGGGCCATCTCTCAAGCCATGTTGGGAA
>JAPMOB010219025.1:0-12365 GCA_029875015.1 Lepomis gibbosus | reverse complement strand
ATGTCACTCAGTTTGGCTCTTGCAAATAATTAGTTATGTTCTTAAATGTTAAACACCTCTAAAAACAACTAAGAGGGTACGGCAAAAGGTTAGAATTGAGGGACACAGGGCCGGCGCTTTCTACCTTACCTCTGAACTTGTAAAACCTTTTCTGCTCTTAGTTTACTTACTCCGCTGTGCACTTTCACTGATTCCTTTATCTGACCACTTGGCGTCTAAGAGAAATTCTTTCTATCAGTCCCCATTTAGAGTTACAGATCAGGTGTAACCAGTGCACTGCTCTGAAGAGACTGAGGATGATAGGGTGAATGCCTTATTGCCAAAGACTTCCATGCTCCCTACACACTCTGGAAGGAGTCTCGTACATGGCAAAAGTACAGCTTTTTCAATATTGGTAAAGAATAAATATTTGAAAATTTCAAAAGTTTGCTAACACGTGCCACTCTTGCTCTTTAACTTCCATGCATATGGACTATTTACAAATTGAAAAATACATACTTGCTATTTTATTCTTTTGATGTTTTTTCTTCTTCCCCCTCGCCCCCCTGAAATGTCTTTGCCCCTTTGCAATCAGCCTATCAACATTCAGCCACCCAGACACGGATCTCGCCACATACTGCAGACATGGCCAGGACAATTAAAGCTGTGTTGAAAACATTTTCACACTAATGGGAAAACAAAAGTCAAAATCAAAACAGAAAAGATTCACAAGCAAAAAACAGGAAAATAAGATAGTTCAGGGGATGTGTTACAATACAAGCCAAAAGGATGTATTTGTTTAAGATGGATTTTCTGCTTTCTCAAGACTCCACTCTGTTGCTAACAATACTGTAGTACACTTTCTTTTTATTACTCTACCTTTTATTTAAATATAATTTACTTTGAAGATTTTGTTAAACAAATCCAGGAAAAATGATGCAAAAGTGGTTGGTTTGCCAAAGGAGTGGCGGCAGAAGGCCCGTGCTGCCCTGTTAAATTGCATCAGCGCTCTAGTTTGTCAAGATACTCAAGAGTCCGTTGCATTGGGACGTGTCCTCAATCTTCGATGTACTCCCACAGGTCCTTCTCATAGCCTTCATGCACGTGCTGTAGCAGCACTCTTCGCCGGCTCTCACAGTATCTGTAGACACAAAAAAATTGTTAAGGGTCCAAGAACACAAACGTTAACAGTGGCAAGAGATTACTTTTCTTCCTTCACTGACCTGTACTTATCTTGTACTTTCTGCTTGATGTCCTGCAAGGAATCCTGGGAGATATCCCGCTCTAGGTAGCCAGACAGCACCTCTGTGGCATTTTCCAGGTCTGCCTGGTTGTTCTTGATTAACCACACAATTGATAAATAATGTTATTCTATGGCACAGCATAACTTAAAAGACACAAATGTTGGTTATCCGTGATCCCCTAAACTTTGGAGTGTGGTGCCTAAGGACCAGCTTAGACCACATTAAGTTTGGGCTGATTTCTGTTTGGTCTAGGGTCTTTGTATGTGAACTAGTTCTGCTGCCAAACAGAAAAAATGTGGCCAGAATTGAGAGAGATGAACATGCGAAAGCTATAGGTGGTGCATGGCTCCCTCTGGCAAGATAATCTAATGTTATGTACTATGATATATGTTTCTATTCTTGTGTTTGACAAAATTAGTGTTTTTGTGTGATAACATCACAATTGTTAAGCAGTGGCTTTCCTGCATGTAGATGCACAAACTTATCAACTTTTCCCCCCACTTTTCAAATACAAAAGTTCACACAGATATCTGTAGAACATATTAGTTCACTCACTGCAATACCTGCATCTAAGAACATGACTGCCACACATACTGAGAAATAATATTACTTTCGTCAGAAAAAACTAAACGTAATATATATTCGTCAACACCCTTTTCCCCCGACTAAAACGGATGATGACAAGATGGCGACAATGTACTTAAACACCGACTGTGATCTTGACATGTAATATTGTTGACGAAAAATGACAACACTAACAACACTAAAGTATAATTCATAAAATAACATTAATAAAATCTCTTTTTGTCAGTATAATGAGGACGCAAAATATTACATGCCATATTTTCTCCCTCTAAATTAAATTAAAATTAAAATAAACAACAGGCAATTTGGTTATAAGATTTTTGGAGAAAAACACTACAAACTTGAAGCAGCATATTAAGGCTAACCACCCGGGAACTGAGGTAAGTTAATTTCTCCTTTGCAATAAAAATGAGACCAAGGGTATAATTTTGCAAAACATTTTATTTACATGTGAGATGGGTAAAAGAGACTAAAATGATAAATGTCTCTATTTTGGTTAGAGTGGATTGACCAAAATGCTAATCAAAATTAAACTAATAAAAAAGACACTAACATGATGGTTAATGACTAAAACTAGACTAAATTACGTTTGATTTTCTTTTGACGAAAATACCCAGACTTTTAGTTAACAAAAACTTGATTAAAAAAATAGTATACAGTGGACCAAATATGACAAAAACTAACAGGGACATTTGACACAGGACTAAGACTAAATTTTAAAATGGCTGACAAAATTGGGAAGTAAAATAATCAAAATTTGTTGTAAATGATAGTCTGTCCTGTAATTTTAAATGATTCAAGATCTGTATGAAGGATATCTGTATGAATAATATTTTGCCAGCAGAATCAAATAGTTTTGCAAGATATTTAGTATATTAGTATTTGTGGTCATTTTCTCAGTCTCAAACAGCACTTAACCATGTCATGTGACATGCTTCAGTAACAACAAATATTACTGGGACCACTAGAGAAAATTGCAGATGAACATTTATACTCAGGAATTCACTTCAACTACACTGCAAGAGAGGGCACAGGTGTGAACTTAACCGTATTTGATTTGATTTTACAACTTGCTGTTTTTTAACTATGTGAATTACATTGGCCTTTATGTTAATGTTGAACAAGGGCAACTTTATTGATTTTTAATAAAATATGCTTTAATGTGATATGTAATTTTCTTTAATAATATAATCATTAGAACTCTTAAAATAATCTGCTTGTAAAAAAGTGTTGAAATAATTATTATATTATGATAATAAAACAATAAATAAGAATACTGCATATTTTGTTTTCCAACTAGTAGCGTAAAGGAGGGTAAACACCACAGTTAAGCTGCCTCCTGTTTGTATACCTAAACTAAGCATGTTGCAGTTTACATCTATGTCTGTCCAGACTCAAATAATGTATACTTAAAGGAATTAAATAAAAAGATGTACTTTTTGGATAAATGGAAGTTATCGCTATGTTGATACAAATGTAGGATTTTAATGGATACACAAAACTGTTTTATGAAGGATTACTATAGACGTATTGGCTCATAATAAATTATGAGTCCTGTTTTCCAGGACATTTTGATGTCACAGTGAAGTTGACCTTTGAGCCTTTAGATAAAAAAAAAAATTGGGAATTGTTCTTTCGCTGTAAATAATAATCCAAAGAATATTATATGTTATATGAAAAGTGCAATGAATGTCTGTTATGAATTGTATCCTGTTCCCATCTTGAGTTGTGGCCAAAACATGTTTTGTGAGATCACAGTGACCTTTGATCACTAATTCTTCTATGAGGTGTTCCTGAGATTGCATTTACCTGAATTGGATGGAAAGACAACCAGCAAACATACGAACTAGGGATGTCCAGATCCGATCACAAGATCGGAAATCGGGCCCGATCACGTTGTTTCAGACTCGATCGAATTCGGACGTTACCTCCCCATCAGGACTCAGATATAAATGTATATATATGTATATATAGATGTGCTTCGTAAATGCTGTGGCACTTTTATTTTTGTATTTGTTTACATGCCTGCCGGGTATTTTAAGTTGAGGTGCTATTTGTTTTTATCTTAGACTTTTTTTATATTTACTGTTGCACTAAAGTCCAAAAGTGAAAAATGTATGTTATTTATTACTTGATTGTTCAAGCTACCTCACAGAAGTGCTGTTTGTTAACAGCGTTGTTAAAATAAGGTGAATTAAACACAAAATAAGGAACATCCTGGATCTGTATTTTCGATCTTTTTTCGAAGTATTACAGAAGTATCGGATCGGGACTGGGTATCGGTAGATACTCAAAATCAAATGACTCTGACTCGAAGGCAAAAACTTGATCGGGACATCCCTAATACAAACATCCCGACAACAATCAATAGATCAAATGCTCACACATTCGATATCTTGATACATCGCAATGCATCACCTCAGGGGTGGGAATTTTAAAGGCACCTCATTACGATTATGAGGGCTTCATAGCAATTGTAAAACGAACAGGATAAAGATGTATTTTTCTCACGGTGTGACTACTTAGTCCTTTTAAAGCAAAGTATTTGTAACAATCCAAACAAGTAGGTAGTAATGAACTGCAGATGTTTAATGTTACTTCATATAAATGTAGCCAACATTGCATAGCATTATTACTGACCTCTGCTGCTGCTATTTTTATTTCTGAGGCTGCTGTTATTAGTATAGAGTTAACCAGCCACGTTCACTCCACTTTCACATTTGAGTTCCGTCGACATTACATTATCAGTTATCCTCTAGATAATTATTTACATTTGTGAATCTATTCAGAATTGTCCAAGTCCGCATCGCAAGGCATCTAAAAAATCAATTATTTTCGACACCTATAATCTACGATATCTATCATAATCTTCACCTATTAGCACGTACTCTTACCATGCACTAACTGCATACTGAAATTGTGTTTTGGAGGGAGTGGCTTTGGAAGGCCTGAAGGAAGGGGGTGGGATTTTTTCAGTTGGATACTTTCAAAATGTAGCTGTCTCCAATGTTACCTACCCTAGCATTTTACACTAACTGTTTTATTTCTAAATATCAATTCTAAAGCTCTAATTTTTTATTATAGTGCACCATCTGTCCTCATTCATGCCATTTGAGCAAACGATTTCCCTTTTATCATACCTCAAAAATAATGGACTGGTTGTTCTTCTTGAGGTAGAAGGCAAAGACGTATGTGAACATGAGTGTGGAACGGCACTGGCACAGCACGTCCACGGCCTTCTTCAGAAACTGCACCTCAATCCAGGACATGTTGTGCTGCTGCATCTCCTCCATCTTCTGCTTTACCTGAGCATAGAGCTTGTGCTCAAAGCGCAGGCTCTGCATGTGGTTCATGTAGCGGTTGCAGTAGAACAGGTACCTCTGCAAGGCTGCCCTGGAGCGCTGCACATACAGGATGAAAATGGCTGTAACTTGCATGCTGAACTTCACTTGTACTAGACGATAACTCTTAAACTCACTGTGTAGTGGATCATCAGCAACATATAAAGAAATATCTAAAATGTATTGTGCAAGCATTTCATGCAAGACACTAGGGCTGAACGATTAATCGTTTTCAAATTGAAATTGCGATTTGAAAGAATGCAATTAGCTAATCGTGAAGATGCCGATTAAAATGTCCTATTCACCAATCAGAGTGGGCATAGGGCATGTACATTTTTACAACAAACGAAACTAGAAGAAAACGCGGGATAATGGTGTCAGTTAAACAGAGCGGTGCAGCGATTATTTCTAGTGTCAACTCTGAAGGGTTTAGCCTGGCCTACATTGTTGACGTGTTGTTAATTTGTCATTCTGTGTGCGTCAACTACTGATGTACGTTTCACTACGCTCTCTGCACAACTACATCCACATGGAGCATTTCAGAATAAGAGCGTTTGCCTGCCTGATTTTGCTGACTTGTTCAGATTTTGTTAATTTGTTCAGTTGTCCTTTCTTTTTGTGCTTCTACTACGGTGACAGAGGCTACGTAGTTAAATTGTTTTTTTTTTGTCTGTTTTAACTGTGTTTATTGTTGATATATGATCGGGAGTGTGCACAGCGTGTTTTATTTTGAAAAATCGACCAGCTTCTCTGCCGTTCTGTGTCCGACTGCTCTGTGCTGCTTGACGGAGGTTCTGTCAAAAATTGACTGACAGTGAATACTGACGTTAAATACGCACACCAAATCGTAATCACAATATCTGGCAGAAAAATTGCAATTACATTTTTTCCCCAAATTGTTCAGCCCTATAAGACATAAGTTCTTCAGTATACAACGACCAACCATATTTGTTGTCAGAGGTGTAATGGACATTTTTTAATCAGGCAAATGCAGCAGCATTCCCTGTATTGTTTCCATCCCACTGAATCAGTGTTTTTGAATAAACTTCTTCTTTTTCTCTTCTACATACAGCCGGCTTGCATGAGGATCAGTTGCTTGTTTGACAAGTTTAAGTAGATTACATTCTTGTAAAAATTAGTACATAATTAAAATAGTTTAAAAATTAGCTAGTTATACACATTTCATCAGTCATCCAGTGCAGTGGGATGGAAACTAGGGATTAAGGATGCAACGATTTCAGATTTTGTTGTACGATTATTGTCAGAGAAATAATCACAGTTTCACGATTATTAGGATTATTATGCATTAATTAATTTCACAACACTAGTAATGACTTAAGTTGATTTTTAATATATAATTACATTAACAATTATATTTCTATAATATGTAAGTATTATTAATATATGAGGAATATTAACTTTTATCCCCCATAAAGGGGATAATAAACTGTAGTGATACTGTCATCAACTCTCATCCATACATATGTTTTAGTTTAAATGACAGAAAGAAACTGAGTGCAGTGTTAACTGAAATGCAGTTAATTGGCAGCCTATAGTCCTGAAAGTCTATAAACTCCTGATGCTTGTTAGTGTTTTACACCTGGTAACATTTTTTCAACACAGACAGGAGAAGACAACATGATGTAACATTAAATGTTCAGTAACTGAAGGTCTTGAGAGGACTAAGTTCTGTCTTCCTTAATGGCCCTTTCAGAAAAGAAGCAATTTGCACTGCGTGGAAGCTGCTCAGCGCTAAAGTTCAACTGCTTTAACCACGGCGGGTGCACAAGCTAGCCAAGCAGTGCAAGTTGTTCGACAGAGCAACAAACCACCCTGGCGTGGCGCAAGCCATTGAAAATAATGGGCATCATAGCAGCGGGACTGTTCTTGCAGAGGGTCTGAGAGGTTACACCGGCTTTGTTTGTTTACGTTGTACTGAAAACTCGACTCTCACCACTAAGGCATCGATTGTAAGTGACAGGTTTATATTTAACTCCCTACCAACTTGCCATGTTATTTAATATAATGTATTAGGCCTACCTTTACTTGGGCATGCAAAGATGGGTGGAGATCCTGCAGGTGCTGCATCAAGTTTAACGTAGTTATTCACTCCTTTAGCAAGAACCTTTTAACGGCAAGTTTTTGAATAGGTGATCTGTCACCTCTTAAATAACGCCCTGGTCATACTTTGTCTACCCGAAATGCTCCCACACTGCCGACTTCAGCCATTTCTTTGGTGGAAATAAAGCTTCACAGTTTGGTCCCTCTGCTATAGTTTAGCCAGTGTACAATAGCCTCTGATAAGCACAACACTTAAGCTGTTGCCCTGCTCCTTTAACTTTGTTTTCGTTTTGTGCAACTTGCCACAGTTTTGTTCCGTGCAACAGAACCATTTAGTGTAGTGGAGCCTTTACGATTAATTAACTGTGACGTTTTAAAGCGCGGTTAATAGTGAAATCCGGTAATCGCTGCACCCTACTAGGGATGGCAGTTACACCGGTGGCAAATTTGGTTGAATTTTGAACACTGAAGAAGGGAATATTGACTGAAAAGTGAATAGGGATGGATTTATAGATACAGACACCAAGTCGGCTTATCAACACCAATATTCTTATTGATACTACTCGCCATAATTTAGTGCAAAAAATAAAAGACATTACATAAAAAAATGTGAAAACATCTGATAGTTATTTTATTACTTTTTCTTTCACAATAAACTTGGCCACAGCCCTGATATATTCTGCTGTCTTGTGTAATTTTCCCTTTTCTAGCAAGGGAGAATGGGTTGGACTTCTGTCTGACTTCTGCTATCCACTGACAAAGCTGTTGCTGCTGCTTGACTGACGTCTATTGGATTATTAAGGAACATAAATTAGAAGTGTGTGTCAACTGTGTGCTGAGTTAATAACCACAACTTATTTTTATAACAATAACAAGTGTTACCTTGACTTGATGAGGTTGAGACAGTCACATTTTTAGTTTGGCATCCCATCAGCATCAGAGCCAGGAGGGTGCACTGAGGACGTATGCGCAGCAGCCACTCAAGCAGTCAAACACGCTGCACTTCTTCAGATTTATAGAAGGTTTGTGTCTTTCATAAGGTTGCTGGTGTTAACCCCTTTACACGCGACTATAAGCCTACCCTGTTTTACCCTGTCAGCCATGACTGGACAGCACATAATGTAAACTCGCAGTTACGCAACATAAAATGTAGTCGCATAACTCCTGCAACTTCATCATTATTAGGGCATGGTTAGGAATTTGAAAACGCCAGCTGTGTTACAATTAATTAACGTTACATAAATACAGATAGTAGGGCAGTTTGTCCAGAAGCTAATCAATATTTCCAGTACTGAGCATTCATGAACCGGAACCAATTTAATAGCGATAACTGGTCCTAAAAACAGATGCAAATGGTTTTAAAATATATGATTACAATCCATTACCTCTTGAGCATCTCTGGCTGCCTTGGCATCATCTTCATTGTAGCGATTGCAGTTGTACCTGAAATGTCACAGCATCCAGATTACCATAACACACATCTCTACTACTTGACAATATTTTACATATTTATGCTTTCTCATAAAGATGTCAGATCTGTATTTCGACATGAAATGGCATTACAATTTGCACCTGATATTTAAATTAACAAATTAATCTTAATAATAGATTTAAATGAAATTAAAACACAATAAACACAAAAACAATATAAAAAAAGACCTACTTGGAATATATTCCAACATGGCCCTGGCAGTGACGCCAGGGTCATTTACTTTATAAGCCATTTGTTCTTACCAGGCTGAGCCGTGGGGTTCCCATGGACCCAAGCAGACCCAGCAGAACTCAGCTTTGCAGTTCTGGTTCCGACAAACCATGTGATTGCAGCCACCATCTTTCTCAATGGTCACATGGCATTTTGGACACTCCTGACAGGAGAGGAGTATTAATTTTTGTATTTTGTAATCTTTTCTCTGCTTAAGTTGAAATGTCTTTGTGGTTGCCAAAACCAAACAAGAGTGCAATTTTTTTTCTGTTATTATGCTGACTTTTGGGTGTACAGAGACTTTCTGGGTGATGTACTTTATTCAAACTGAAGTTGAAGAACAGAGACAAGAGAGCAAAACTAAGTTCACTTTGATTCCATACCTTAGTATTTGCTGCAATCCAGTTTGAAGTTTCACTGTCATCATCACATTTCTTAATCCATTTTCTCAGCCACTGCAAAATAATGAAAGAGTAAGAAATAAACATGTTGACAAAGACAGATGCTTGAAGAATAGGTTCATATTTCTGTAAAGTAATAAAATGTTCCTGATTGGCTTACCTTACATTTGACAGGATCATGCCAATTCTCTCCACAGTTGAAGCTGCATGGACAGGAGGCATCAAGTTAAATTCACAAAATGCTGAATAAATACTACTAAACTTAACAAGATAAGTCAAGATAGCCTAATACATTGGGCTTTTTAAAAACCGGCTCACTTACCAGAACTGACGGCCACACTTGCACCTCACTGGCTTGGCATCTGGGTACTGGACTTTGACAACATGATGGCAGTCTGGTGCAGGGCACCACTTTAACAGTCGATTGCACTAATGGAGTATGGAGAGATAGAATGTCAACTCATAGTTTCATGGAGGCCAAAGTACAAAAAAGGTCCCCGCTTTTTAAGTAGTGCATACAGGATAACCCAATAGCTCATCATGTCTTACCTCTACAAAACTATTCGTAATTAAATGCTGGTACTTCAACTTCACTTTTGAATCTGTTATGAGGCGCCTATAGGAGAAATCAAATCATTTATTAGCCTTCATTATATAAAATGGGTGACTTTTGTAGAAGCTTCCTTCCTTAATATTCAGCGTATACTTTTCAAGCAACAATGCAGGAATCAAACACATTTCATAATTACAAAACTAAGAGTTGAAGTGCAGGGTGCTAACCAAGAGGTAGAAACAGCATTTCATGAAATTAAATACTGACATGTGGAGCATATGCTTCTGTGTGTTGCACCTAAACTGATCAATGAAAACACTTTAAGGTCTCTTGCTAGCAGATCAGATCCGAATGTAGGTTAAGACAATTACTGTCAGCTCAATAGCGGATACAAGAGATTAGTGTCCATGCTTTCAATATGGAGGTAGTGGTATAACTAGAGGGTCCTGCAAACTTTCCTTTTGAAGGCAAAATGTCCCATTAAATGCATTAAACACATATAATTTAATATAAAGCTTATTTTAGAGCAATTATATTCATTTTCATTTAATAATTATTTATGTGTTAACTTTGTTATTTAAACTGTATGACCAAAATTGCATCTTGTATAGGCTTTATTGTGTTTTTTTGACTTTTAGCAAAGTTGGCAACAATTACAATATTTAACAATGAAGATGTAACAATGTTATGAGAAAAAAGTCTCTTCTCAAGTAGTTAGTTAGTAAACTGTGTATATGTAGACTGCTGGTGTCACAAAAAAATGTATCAAAATAAATGCTCTTTTTATTACCAGAATGGGTCAGTAACATCTACATATTCGGAGCAATGCTAACCAATATGCAGCAACACAGCAAAACAAATATAAGCACAAACAGATACTCACATGACTGTGTTGTCATCAACCAAAATGTCACAACTATGAGCGGGACAAGAAATGGTCTGAAAAGACAACACAGAAAGCAAATCATTAGTCAGACAGCTATAATAAGAAACAGGGATCACTGACTAGTACCCTACAAGTAATCTTAGTGGGTACCTGTCCCATTCCTTCTTCTATGATTTTGGTGGTCAGGTAATCTCCCCAGCACTGCATGCAGAACTTGTGTCCACACTCCAGGCCTGTAAAATACTGTAAATAGAAGCATCTAGTAAACCAACAAGACCTCACATGATTACTAGCTTGTGCACTTCTGGTAACCAGGCAAGTCAAGACCTTGAGTAACCCCATTCATTTGGAAAAATATAATACAGATTTGACTAAACAATAACCAAAGTTAAATTTTGCTACAAACCCTATCATAGGAAAATTCTAGACTAAAATAGTCTGGACTATACGTACTTTTTCAGATTTCAGAGAATAAAGTAATATCTTAGCTGAAACACTAAACCAACTGGCCTTGATATGCATTTGTCCTGTTAAGACAATATACTCTTATCATAGGAATGGGGCTGTACACACTGAAGTGAGCCAATTTGTAGATACAATAGTTATTTCTGTTGGTACATGTTGTAAAAACATAAAAAGGTCCAAAGGAGTAAAATATCCATTTTATCCGCAGCCGTCCCTGCAATGCCATTGTGCTGTGAAATGAAAACAGAAAATCTTTAACCTAATTCCTTACCCTTCCATAATACATCAATATCATGTTTGCTAAAACGCTTCCACCAACTGTAAACTGCTGTGTACAGTTACTACGGTGTGTGATAGCCAGAGGAAGATAACCGTTTACATCCAAATTGTTCCAGGATGATTCGTTTACTACAACACAAAGCACTGCATTGTTCAAAGTAACTATGCCCTTCAATACATGATGGCCATGAATAGATCAACGTGGTTTACTAAGATGTCAAGGTTTGTTGCAATTACACTTCCTCCATCAGTCTGTACATACAGTACTGTATGTAACCATGTATTATAAGGCCACATCCACATAAATCAACCCACTGATTCAAATTTTAAAATCAACTTTGAGTTAAGGGAAAATATGTATCAAGTGAGTGGTACTTGGAAGATAACAGCTGCAACTGGTAAAAACAAATTTTTCATTTCCTATTGAAAAGGAACAACATTGCTCCTAAACAGCTGTTATAGTGTTACCTGTGTTTGACTTCTGATATTTCCAAGTGAAGAGGACACAGAAGTAGGTCTGGGTGATATATAAAATTTTTTTAATATATTTGAAATATTAATTCATGTGCGATATAGCAGATAAGCATATCGTTATATTTCAGTTTTCATTGTGTCCGCTGGTCACTGCTGAGGGGTAGTTACGTTACTTTAGTCAGCCATGAAGTATGTGTACGAACCGGCCACCTTATTACAGTTTTTCACAATTGCTAAAACACTAAACCCCCAATGCTCAGTGGCCTAAATCCATTTGTCCAATCAGTCACTCTGTAGGCAAAACCTTGAACAAGATCAGGTAGTTAAGACACTGTTTGCAAATCTCCTCCACTCTTTTTGCAAAACTCTAAACACATTCTCACTCACTAAAACAT
>JAPMOB010219022.1:0-10389 GCA_029875015.1 Lepomis gibbosus | reverse complement strand
ATGCCTCCTCTTCTCTTTCATTCCCTCTTATAAACCACTTTCCTACTTTCTCTTGTTCAGTGAGAAACGTGAGCTCTAACGTGTCCTGCCAGCTAGCATTGGAGATCTATGAGATATTCTGGTTTTGAACGGCCCATGGGAGGAATGTACAATGTAAAAATCTCTACATTCTAGTGAAATGTCTTTTCTCTTTTGCCTCCTCTCTCCGTGTACAGTGTTTCCCATACGTTTATTTATTTGTGGCGGCCCGCCACAATATCAGTGCTGACCGCCACAGATTGATATTCAGTTTTTTTTAATAAGCCTATTTAAAATCGTATTTGATTGCAGAGCGCAGTAGCGCATTCGCGCAGCACGTCCTCTCGCTCGTCCCTCTCTCTCTCTCTCACTCCCCCGTACCTCTCTCACTCTCTCTCCCTCATGGAACACCACTGCACAAATCTGTCCATCACAATGCTGTCAGTTTCGGAGACCCAGTTTAAAAAAAGTTATTAGCCACCATGCAAGGAGCCTAATTAATAAGGAGAGCTAAGTTAATGTTGGAATGCAGCTGGATTTTGGAGGCTACCACGCTATATATAGCTGGTAGTCAATATCCCCCCAACCCCACCCCACAGTTACATTGTCATTCTGT
This sequence comes from Lepomis gibbosus, assembly GCA_029875015.1. Taxonomy (NCBI): domain Eukaryota; kingdom Metazoa; phylum Chordata; class Actinopteri; order Centrarchiformes; family Centrarchidae; genus Lepomis; species Lepomis gibbosus. Next base: position 9,755 of record JAPMOB010219022.1, on the reverse strand, counting down.
GGGGAACACTGGTGTGCGTTTCTAAAACGTCTCCAGTGTATCTCACAGGCGGACGAGGACTCAACTCGAATGCACAGATTTGATTGGCTGAGCAGTATCATGAGATACACATCCGGACCGCCGACCTCTGTAATACACTAACAATAGATGCGAGTGCAAAGATTTTGTAAGCGCAAGTTGCGCATACCCTGGGGCCTAAGCCTCCCCTGTCTTTCAATTCTACTGATGTGTCTGCAACACACCAGAAACCTTAAAGGAGAGCCACCACAGATTCCACAGAAAGAGTGCTCTGATCATGGGAGACATCAGAGCCAATAGGATGAGTCTCCACCCCGTCACTGAAAACCAACAGTAACGATTCACCATCTTCAGCCCCCCAATCCCAATCTAAGTCACCCTTTTCAGCAGACACCCTATGTCTCTTCTTCCCCCTGTCGGAGTTCACTGACCACATGAAAGAGCTGGTCCACAGGGTCCAAACTTACTCCCCGCCCCTTCCCTTGCCCTACTCCCATTTTCTCTCCCATAAACCCCCCTTACTACCCACTTCCACTACTGGCTTTAAGTCAGAATCTTCCTCTGTTTCCTCAGCCTGATAAAACCACAGCACTTACTTGTGTGCAAAATGCCCCTAGCCCCTCATGACTCTTCCCAGGACAACCCAGGGCCTGGTGTGCTGGTAGCCTTCTCAATTCCTGTCTTGATAGGTAATAGAAAAAAGAATGATGAATGTGTTAAGCCACAGCCTGTCACAGAAAAGTGGGGCAGATAACAAACTAAATTTAGCTTTATGAAACATCAGGTCTTTCAAACATTTTTTTCAATGATTTTATAATCATGCACAATATACAGTGCTCAGCTTCATTGACTCAGACCTGAATTTAAGCAGCCACATTAAGACTCCCCTTAGGGTTGGGTCCCTAAGTGTTAAAGGGTTAAAAATCCCCTTAGTGTTAGAGTCCCTAAGTAACTTGTTGACAGGGTCCACTGTCAACTGCTTATACCAGAGTTTGTAGCATGGACAATCTGGATTTAAGGGGACTCTACCGTAACTAGCTGTTGCTGATATATTTTATGTAAAACACTTTCAATTACCTTGTTGTTGAAATGTGCTTATACTAATAAACTTGCCTTTACTTGCCTAAAGTGAGAGAGGATTGAAGGGGTTGACTAGGAAATCTGCAGTTAGACATTTAATACTGAAGTTCAGGCCAGCACATAGTATTGAAACTAGCTTGTTCTCAGAGGCCGCCCTTTTTCCTGACTGGTATCTGTATTTATAATGTGCTAAGGGCGCCCGGAGCTGGTGACCCAAGAGAGTGGGGTTTCCTTGTGGTGGGCCACTTGATGCTACACTGGCTTGTTAAAGATCGATGCAGGCTACTTTCCAACATGGCCACCAGTTGCATGGTGTATTAGTAGAACAATAAAGCCTTACATGTAAATTCTCTGTATTTGTAGAGCACCTTTCTAGTCTTTGCAACCACTCAAAGTGGTTTTGCGCTACATCGCATGCACACACAGAGCCTAAGTGCTCGAACAGACACTAACATTTTAATAGCCACCAGGGGCAATTCAGGGTTTGGTATATTGCCTGACATGCAGATTTGAGAAGCTGCGGATTGAACAACCGATCTTTTGAACAGGCAACCTGCTCTACTTCCTGAGCCACAGCCGTCCCTTTAACTGAAAAGGTATTTGCCTGATTTTCAAAATGTTTGCCTCTGCCCAACTATGTGACTATGACAAGCACTACAGACCAAGGGCCTTATACATAAAAGACTGCGCAGCTTTCATACTGAAACATACCAAACTCACAGAATTAGAAAAGTACGGACGCACAGAAATATCCACATGTATAAAACCAGGCGTACGCCAGGTCCTGCGCACCTTTCCTTTATACATCCTAATCAACGTGAAATTAAGCGCACATGGAAGAGCCACATACTCCGCCTTGGCTTCTCCCATAAATTGATATGTGAAATCGAAGCGCTGACCACCGCAAGGAATCCTTTAACTCTCACATTAAGCAAATTTCAAGGACCACCTTTTTTCATCTATGTAATATCGCAAAAATCAGGAACATCGTGTCTAAAAATGATGCAGAAAACTAGTCCATGCATTTGTTACTTCTAGGCTGGATTACTGCAGTTCCTTATTATCAGACTCCTCGAAAAAGTCCATTAAGACTCTTCAGCTGATCCAGAATGCTGCAGCACGTGTTCTGACAGGAACCAGGAAAAGAGATCACATTTCTCCTGTCTTAGCTTCTCTGCATTGGCTTCCTGCAAAATCCAGAGCAAACTCCTTCAAAGCAAAAATACACATATCTGTGCCGTGTTTAGATTTAAAACCAAACTGGTTGTCAAAAGTCAGGACAAACTGTTCCAGCTTATTTAGTAAGGTCCTATATATATGTGTGTACTAGGGGCTCTTGTACAGACTGTGAAAACAATTTTCCTCCGCTGAGGACAATAAAGAATGAATCTGAATCTGAATCCTCTCCAAGACCTTTGATAAAGTACTTGCCAGAGCTAAAAGGCCAGTAATTATCCATGCTATTTATTTTGCAAGCTTTGTCTTTAATAATTGGCACTAACATAACAGATAAAATAGAATAAGGTAAAATACCATGAACTAGAAAACCAGTAAAACAAATGGAAGCAGAGGACAGACTTTTCTACTTTCATGGTAATGGTCGGCAGAAATCTTATCTTTACCGCATGCCTTATTATCTTTTAGCAACTTAATTGCATCATAGACTTGTGGGGATACAGTCACATCTTCATCATTATCCACTGCAAAGAAGTTACTTTTAACACAGTTGAACAGCTCATAATAATGTTTCTGCCACAACTGAGTAATTTCCTCTGGACTGCTTACACTATCAACATTCGTTGGTAAACATGTTTTACAGTTATTCAGTCTTTTGATTTCTTTCCAGAATTCATTAGGACTATTTTTTGACGCTGACAGTGTTAACCCTGTGTCTGCAGACCTCAAAGGAACACCGAACATATATCCCCGCTGGCCAAAGCTGTAGATGTCCAACATGTCAACAGTTTACCCAAACTCTCAGGTAGATAACAGCCTGGGCTTGACATTAACATTTTTGCTCACTAGCCAATATGGCCAGTGATTTTCCAAAGTTACTAGCCACGCAGCATTTTCACTAGCCAAATTTTTGTTTTTGGGAAATTACGTTTTATATTATTAAAGTTGACAATGGTGTGCTAAAATGTAATAATATTATCATTAGCTCTGATAAGGTTGTGTGTAAAGCTCCTTTTTTGAAAACATGTAGTCTATTAAGATAAACACATTAAAATAGTAGCTTCTTATTATATATAATAAAATTCTTCATGGGTGTAAAAGTTTAGACTAAAAAAACTGAAACTAAACTGAAAAAATCATTTGCATCTCCTTTCCTCAGAGCTCTGACTGGATATATGTTTATCATCATGAAGCCTGAGTTACTATACAAAACAAGTTTATAGGTCTTTTCTCCAGATTATTTCCATACAGATGCATCTTTTGCTTTCATGACAACTTTTTCATGCCATAGGAAAGCAGTTCTATACTTTAATAATCAACTCTGGAAATGCCCTGCTCTACCCTAGTTGTGACAGATTTAATGTGATATAAGGGCAACTCTGCACCTCATCCCTTAATCATGAATACATCTGTAATTTTACAGCATTTAAGGGCTCTTTCCTCCTGCCTCTTCTCTGCCTCAGCTCTGCCTTTTCTCTTTCTCTCGTTCTGCTGTGCATTCCTTCTCCACGCTGGTCGGCCACGCACACTCACGCATTGACTGACCGCTGTGTTAATGTGTGTGCATGCGACCAGTTGCGTGTGAGGACAGATTCAACTTTTATATGCACGTTGACAAAAGTCTGGATGTCATATTTGGCGCATGCATCCTCGTGAGATAGGTGAGAAAGTAAGAGCGTGATATTAAAAAAAGCTTGCGTTGTCATCGCTGCCGCTGGTTAAATTGATAATTAACGGCTGGCCGAAACAGCCCTCAGTCCAACGGCCAGTCCGCGAGTTTAATCTCCACAACGTCTCTTGTTAACAGTGTCGTCGGTTAGTAGCGCGCGAGACAATATGCTTCACAAATGAACCAATGAGCAAACACTATGTGCAGGTAGTACTCATGGGAGTTGTAGTGTTGTAGTGTCACATTGCAATCCGTTTGTTATTTCATTCTTTTGACAAGACTACAATTTGACTACCAAGTGGCTAGTGGGAGTGACTGTGTTACCTGCCACGGGCGAAATCCACCCGCATTTGGCGGGTTGGCGGATGTTAATGTCAAGCCCTGATAACAGCATCGGCATTGAGATTGGGAGAAAATCTAGTTGCAAACACACTCACCAGCTTGGTTTTGACCACTGGAATGTTGGTCTCGGTGCCGGTACCAATTATTACCATTTTCCTCCGCTGCTCCAATTTTGAACAAGCCTGAACTGCACAGCTGCGTTTGGAGGCTTCTAAGCCTTCCGTGAAGCATCCTGTACAACAGTGCTTCATGGATGAGACTGTGGCAGAAGGATCGGGGCTCCCTGTGGCCTGAGTCTGATGATATATGAAACAAAATGCCCCAAACCCAACTTGAACTACATATTTTGTTGAAACCCATCATGTTCAGGTTAGGTAGTAGAGCTCTAGCTCAAATGTGAGGGTAAAGTATCAGAACCTCAAATAATGGGACATGGGAGCATTTGGATGCTTACTATTAACAGCTCAGATTACAGGAGGATTTCAACATGATTCCTGACACCTGAGGTATATTTCAGGTTAACATGTGTAAGTAAAACTCCCAGAGGGGAGAATCCTGATGTGTGTGCCATGACAGTAAGTAAGCGTTTGAATTTCAGGTTATTACCTAGAGCAATAGGCAGCGTCCAGGGCTCTCTTGGATCGATGATTCTTGGGCTGGGATTGAGACTGAGACTCCAGCCGGTATGAAGGCAGCAACATGAGGAGAAGGTGTGGAGCCCGAGCACTGTGCCGGCGCTTCTTAAACACCTTCAGGTCACCGCCATGGATGAAGTTGTCATCAATTCCTTGAAACATAACAGAGATATCAATAAGCTGCATTTTTCTGCGTGCAAGTACTTGTGTTTAAGTATTTAACACAATGCCTGCAATGGGGGCTAATATGACAGATGACTACATCTGGTTTGCCAGTTTGTTATGTTTCGGTTTAATGCTTCACCTCTACAAAGTTACCATGGTCTCAACAAAAAAGGCAAAGTTACATTAATTAGATGTAATTTTTTGTTTTTAAAATGAGCTCAGGTTCAACTTGTGCTGTTGCTGGTATTAGATTTAATTAGATTTTATTGTCATTGCACATGTCACTGGTAGAAAGCAAGGAAATGCAATATATAGCATCTAACCATAAGTGCTTAAGCAGTAATTAAACAGAATATGATACATTATTATACAAAGTGCATGGTATGAATGATATATAAATATAAATATGTCTACATGAATGTCTATTGACACAGGTATGTACAGGCTATGAACAGGTTATAACTATATCAGTATGGTATGAATAACTATACAGTATGTACAGTAGTGCAAGGGAATGATTTACAGTATATACAGAATGTGTGGTACAAATGTACAGTTTCACCACCATCTGCAATGCCTTTCGGTCCGAGACAGAGCAGTTCCTTTACCAGACTGTAAGACAGTTGGGTAGGATGCTCTCGATGGTGCAGCTATAAAAGTTGACAGGATGTCTGAAGAGAGGTGGTTTTTCTTCAGAGTCCGCAGGAAAAAGAGGCGCTGGTGAGCCTTCTTGACCAGGTTGGAGCAGTTACTCGTCCAGGTGAGGTCCTGTGAGATGTGGAATCCCCAGAAATTTGAAACTGGACGCACGCTCCACTGTCACACACACTGACATGGATGGATAGATGACTGTCAGCATTCCTCCTGAAGTCCACGATGAGCTTCTTGGTTTTACAATTTGTATGTTTGAACTGGTTTTGCAGTACAGAGTCTGTGCCCTCAGTCCATACTTTTATTGTCCTCACAATCAGTTTCAAATGTTGGATGAGTGGTGAATACTTAGGGTACAGAAAAAGAGAGAGGGGGTCAGATTATCCTATGTGGGGGAGGGGTGTAGCTTTGAACACTTCAGCAATGTTGAATCTTGTTCCCTCTTGTGTGGCAGGAACATGTTGATGAAATCTGGTGAGGACTGTCTTAGAGATGGAGAGATTAAAGTCGCCTGCAACAATAAACGCAGTCCCAGTTTGTGTTGACTGCTGTTTGCTAGTGGCTGCATGTAGTTCTTTCATTGCAAACTTAGCATTAGTGTCCGGTGGTGTCTCTACAGCAGTAACTTCAACTGATGTTAAGTTCTTTTTGGATATAATAAGGTCTACATTTAACCATGAGAAACTCCACATATAGGTAAGCAGGGACTCTCGGTGATAAGAGTTTGTGCCCCATGATTTGTTTATATAAATGCACAAACCTCAAGCTCTGGTCTTACCGGAGTAGTCTGCAGTCCTCTCTGTACTCTCCTCTCTGAGTGTGGCGTCCTACTACCTCAATAGCACTGTCTGGAAAACTGCTGTTTAACCATGTCTCTGTAAAGATCATGACGTTTGAGTCTATAATCCATTTATTGTTGGTGATGCAGACTCGTATTTCATCCGTTTTGTTTTTGAGACCGGAAATGAGCGATGAAACAACACAGTCTGCGAGCATTTCTGTCCGGCTGGGAAGAATGAGCAGACTCCGGTGTTCTGGAGATCTCTGGGCAGACTTGAGGATCAGGTCCAAAAGCTCCTGTCTGCTGTATGATGTTAAAGCCGTGCTGTTCTGAATAAACAGTCCAGTGAGGGTCAGGTAAAATACCGCTTATTTGCAAATTCTGGAGAGACGCTGAGCCTTGTGTTGTTCCGTGCCGCCATCCTGGTTGCCATAACAATTTAAGAAAGTTGAAGATTTTGTCAGAAACGTCTTGCTTTGAACATCAACAACTTCAAAAAAATTGTCAGTGCTCAGCGCCCTATGCTTTGAACTCCATGCCAAGGAATGAGGAACGCAAATTAGTGTCGCATGCAGCTTTGAGACTAAAACACCTTCAGAAGAGAGTCTATGTTTGCTTCTATCATTTCGTCAATAAAAAGTCAACCAAACTGCACCTTGATCCTGAGCTCTATCTGGGCTACGACCGACTTCCTCCTCCAAAGAGGTGAAAGCTAGTCCATGCGACTGTGATAGAAACGGCTAGCAGCAACAGCGGTAACAGAGATGAAGATGTCAAAGACAGACCTCATAAGTTAAACTATAAAGTTATTTCATGTTTTATGCAGCAAAGTATACAGAAATACTGCATAATTTATGTTATGCTAAACAAATCTTGAACTCTCTGTGGTTCTGAAACTGAAATAACATAAGTTGTTAACCTACTTTTAATCAGAGATGGGCAGTGAGGAGTTACATAACTTACTCAAGTAGCTTTTTTATGTAAATTATTTTTGTTAGTAATTTAAATGGATCATACTTGAGTAGATTTCTAGAGAAAAATCATTACTTTTTCTCACATTTGGATGTTAAGAGCTTAAGAGACCGCCAGTCAGCTTGCCCAAAGTCTGCTAGTGGTTTGTTATCCTACAGCATTCACGCATCCACATGATTGTTCAGAGCAGAATAACACCAGAAAAGCTACAGCATGGTAGTATGGCTTTCAAATAACGCTAGCAGCTAATAATTACAGATAAAAACTTCATGCAGCCAGTCTGTTTTTTTGTCTTTTGTACTCTTACTCAAGTAGTTATTTTGATGACTACTTGTACTTCTACTTGGATATTTGTTTTTGCAAAGTTACAGTACTTTTACTTGAGTTTTTTTGTTTGGCTACTCTACCCACCTCTTCTTTTAATTTACTTGAGTATTTCCATTTCATGATACTTTTTTCTACCCCACTACATTTCAAAGGCAAATTTTGTATTTTTTACACCACTACAGTTTTTTCACAACTTTATTAGTTAGTGATGCTATAAAAGACATGCCAAGGTACAGACAAGGCTGGAGTGCTAAGCATCATGGGGTTTGGTCAACTTCATAGGGAAATTTATTCCCAATCTTTCAGCAAAAACATCTTGCATCCGTCAACTCCTACACAAAGATATTGAGTTCAAGTGGACAAGCAGACATGAGCATGAATGGCAAAAGCTCAAAGAAACTTTAATAACTGCGCTTGTATTGGCATTCTACGACCCGGCGAAGAGGATAAAAGTGTCAACAGATGCCTCAAAGAACGGGATTGGCGCTGTATTTTTACAAGCTGAAGGTGAGCACTGGAAACCAGCAGCCTACGCATCCAGATCCATGACAGAGACTGAGCGTAGATACGCTCAAATAGAAATAGAATGACTTGTGTCTGGCCTGGAGCGGTTCCACAGCTACATTTATGGCGTAACATCTTTCACAGACTGATGGATGTCAAGGATTCAACGTCTGATGATGAAAATGCAGAGATATGACTTTGAGCTGATCTACACGCCGGGAAGCACCTGATAATTGCAGATTGGCTCTCACAAGCAGCTACAAGAAACACTGCAAGTACTATTGAAGAGGATGTTCAATATCACGTGATGTGTCTTCTGCACTTCCTGTGTCAGATGAAAAGTCCAGACAAATAGCTTATGAAACTTCAAAAGATATGGAGCTGCAGTGGGTCATTGAGAACATGAAAAATGGATGGCCTGTGGGATCCTGTCCACAGTTCTACCACATCAGAGGTGAACTCAGTGTCATTGATTGACTAATATTGAAGCAAAGCAGGATTGTTATTCCAAAAAAGATGAGACAGGACATACTACACAGGATCCATGAAGGTCATCTTGGTGTCGAGAAATGCAAAAGACGAGCGAGAGACACAGTTTTCTGGCCTGGAATAAACAAGGACATTGAGAAACCAATAAGCAGATGTGACACATGTCAAAAACACAGGAATAAGGAAACCAAAGCGCCATGGAACAAGGTTGGAATGGATTTGTTTCATCTTAAAGGGAGAGACTACCTAGTGGTCATGGACTATTAGTCAAACTTTCCTGAAATGGCTTATCGAACACATCATCAACCTGTGTCATAACACGTGCAAAATCCATTTTGGACAGACGTGGCATACCAAACAGCGATGATTGATAATGGACCATGTTTCAGCAGCAGAGAATGGCAAGACTTTGCAGAACAGTATGACTTTAAGCTCGTGACTTCCAGCCCTCTGTATGCACAGTCGAATGGGAAAGCTGAATTCTCAAACGGCTCCTGAAGAAAGCTGCTGACAGTGGCTCAGAGCCCTACCTTGCATTACTGAGCTACAGAGCATCACCATTGGAGTGTGGACTGTCACCTGCTGAACTGCTGATGAATCAAAAACTGCGCACCATACTGCCACGCTACATGAAACAAAACAAAAACCCAAAGCTAGAGCAAACACTGAGATGACAAAAAATGAGGCAAAACTTATTCTATGACAGGACAACAAAGCAGCTTCCACTACTGTCAACTAATGACATAGTTAGGGTCGAAAATCCTGGTGGTTGGGGGACAAAAGCCACTGTTCTTCAAGAAGTAGCTCCACGATCGTTCACTGTGAGGACCCATGAGGGACAAATCCTCATACGTAATCGACGCAGCGTAGCGCGTCGGGGTGTGATGCGGCCGTGTTGCATATTCTGGAGCTCCGCCGGTAAGGCGGTGCATTTGCTACACGATTC
>JAPMOB010219019.1:0-60372 GCA_029875015.1 Lepomis gibbosus | reverse complement strand
ATCTCAGAAAATTAGAATATTGTGAAAAGGTTCAGTATTGTAGGCTCAAAGTGTCACACTCTAATCAGCTAATTAATCCATTAGTTTCAACTTTTAAGTTGAATTACTGAAATAAATGAACTTTTTCACAATATTCTAATTTTCTGAGATGCACCTGTATATTGTAGGCTAATGTATTCCTCTGCATGCTCCTCTCGCACCGTGCACATGCTGGCAGGAGTGAGATTGAATTACTATGGTTACAGGGACACTCTCGCTCTGAAGCTTCGCAACAACACAGAAGGAGAACAGGGTTGAGTGGTAGAGCCGCAGAAGACTTTGTAGTTATCATATTGTTTCACCCCCCTGGGCTGGAAGATGTAGTGACCCCATCGTTAGTCCCTGCTAATGTTGAGACCAAACCTACCAACAGGTTCTCATCCTAGGGTGTAAAATACCGACGTTTTGATAAAGCCTGAGAAAGCTTCAATATTTGACTCACAAGGTATACTTCAGACTCCATATGGAACACATTTTTAATATGTGGTATATATGCAGTTTAAGTTTAGGCACCAAAAGTACATAGTCAGTTTTAGGAACAGATCATCATTTTGGTTAGGTTTAGGTACCAAAACTTCTTGGTTAGGATTGGAAAACATTGTTTGTGTTGAAATAAGTAAATTACATGACAGCGGATGAGTTACATTGGAGTGACTTGAAAGCCCAGGAATCTGATACAGATGCTGGAGTGTACCTTGTGCGTCAAATACCAATGGTTTGCAGGCGTTTTAAAACTGTCAGTATTTCACACCCTGGGATGAGGCTGGACAAAACCTGCAATCTTGATACAAATACTTGACTGATAAGTGGATAGAGGTAGTTTATTTTATCACAGTTTGTAAAAAGATGCTAAACCATGGGAATATACACTAAACATGTTATACTCATCCCCACTCCAGAAAACCAAAGTCATGTCTTTAGACATTGTTAGAAATCATCAGAGAAATATATTCATTGTAAAACAAACCTTGTTTTAGCACTGATTAGTGAGCCGTTACTAAAAGGAAGTTGAGTATATTGGGCCTTATGCAAGGACATTTGTCTATTTATCTTAACTTTCTCTTAAATGTTTTCATACAATGGGCTTGAATTAGTGTGTCTCGCCAGATTCATGCAACGTTACTAACTTCAGATAATTGTGTAAGTGACACACTTTAACATAATGAACGCATTCTGTGTGCAATTGAGCATATGTTCATGAGATTTGTAAATTAGCATAATTAACACCCCAATTATACCATATAAGGCTATGCATCCCGCCCTTTATGTCAGAACATGTTCATTCAAGTAAAAGCCTCTAACAAGTTTTACATTTGCAGAAGCACAGCATGTGGTAATAAACAACCATTTATCTGTCTCTGCCAAAATATCAGCTCACTGTCAGTTCAGTTCAGTTCAGTTCAGTTCAGTTCTTTTGGATGCCTTAGCACATCAGTCCAGTGTCACTCTTTTCCACTGGACTGATGTGCTATGGCATCCAAAAGATTACACTTCCAGTTGACCTTATTATATACAGAGACAAGTTGGAGTTTGAGATGTTCATATTCATATTGTAGCATTCTACAATAGCTAATTTAAATGAACTATGATATTGTTAGGCTATATGAACACATTTAAAATTACATTAGATATCGAATTGCATGGTCAAACAGGAAAATAACAAAATTATTATTAAGTGTAATTCATATAGGAGTAATTGCACGAGTCCTACAACAGGTCTGGACCACTGCTAAATTGTGTTTGTGTAGAGAAAATTGGCAAGTTCTCCCAAATTACACATAAAAGCCACTAAAGAATCTTAAGTAATCTGTTTGTAAGAGTGGTTCTTGCATAAAACCAAATGTCAGTCCATTAGAAGGTGGTACTTCATGTTTGTCAAACTACTTCTCTTTCACATTGCTGCAATATTTTTCTAGTCACTAAACTGAGTATGAAATAAGTACTGTGAGTAATGTGCCAGTCCAGTAGGGGGTAGCAGGTGTTGTAGCTCCGTTGCACAGGTGTGTGTTGCAGCATTCATTGGTGAACGTGAAGTTGAGTCCCATGGTGTATTTTTCACCTGTGACTCCACACAGGGAGGAAAGGACGCAGCTCTTCTCATACAACACCACGCGGAAGTCTCCTGAAAATCAAGAGTTCATTAGAAACATAACTTTGGGAGAGACTCAAAATAAACCACACTGACTCATCTCCCTCTTGGCACTGCCTTTCTCAGTTCTTTTTCTCAGTTTTGATTCATTTAAATTTTGTTGAGAGAATTGAGGTGTCCTCACCTTTCTCGCCTACAGCTCTGCTGGACAGACAGACCTGCCCAGGTGGACACATTAGAGGAAATTTGATGCAGTCCAGAGGTGAGATGGCGGGGAACACACAGGTGTAACAGAAGAGGGGAACTGAAGGACAGACATGTTTGTTAAAACCACCAATTTGCTTGAAAAGTTTAGTTTTGAAGGGGAGCTGAATTACACCATGAATATGATCCAAAATGTGGTGAGCATGACAAAAAGCACTCATCCATTGCTCTGAATTTAACTTTTTTTACAATTTTTGAGCTATGATAAGGTATTTTAGTGAAAGCTAAAACAATTTATGTGATTTTCCTTGTCTTATACTGGGTTTTCTGACTGTTAGTCGAACAAAACAAGACATTTGAAGACTTTCTTAGGCTTTGGGAAGTTGAGATGCTCAATTTTCACTATTTTTGAACTTTTTGTAGACAAAGTTAATTAATGATGAAAATAATCATTAGTTGCAGTCAGACCATACTATTAGCAGGAGCTAAAGAATTTCTGTGGGCAACTGCATGCATGCTTTTTACATTCATACGCACAAACACAAACACACACTTGTGTTTCATTCACTTACCCACAGCGGGAAGTAAACCAAGGACAATGAGAGGGCAAACCAGCTTCGACATTACTGACTCTTTCTGTCTTACAAGGAGAAAATATTCTTGCAGCTTGACTGTTCAGGTCTTCACTTGGTCTTTTTCTTGTTATTTTCTAGAACAAATCAGCTGTCTTCGTCTTAAAACACAAAAGTCTCCCTCTTTGTGACTCAAGTCAGTTTCTTTATCCAGGCTTCCACAGCCAGTCCAGCTGCTGAGATCTGAAGGTAAATCTCTTCTGGTTTCTCTTGATATTGTGTCAGTTAACTCCTGGAATCTGCACAACCAAGTACTTCAGATTTAATTAGGCTGTTAGCTTCCCAGTGTCAGCCAAGATTTTACAGCACTACCCGGGCTGCAGAGAATAGTCTTATTCAGATTTAAGAGAATCAATAGGGGCTTTGTGAGGAAACCATTCACTAGGTTAAAATCTATAGAAAATGGGTCATTTGAAGCCAACTTTTGTCATGTTTTTCTTTTACAGAACAACAAGACATGTGGCACGTACTAAGGTTAAATAGAGCAGGTTAATTAAATTTTGTCTTGTCTAATGACAGACGTTGAGTTTGGTAGGAGGGCTGTCAAGTGACCTGCAGTCCCATGACTAGAAGTCGTAGGATGTAGGAATAGTGTTAACTCAAAATATTGAAAATATGTTGAATTCACAAGTCTCTTGGGTTCACAAAGAATCCAGTCTGTCAATTTATATCTTAAAATAAACGAATACCTTAGTTTAACAAGTAATACATTTTTTATGAGAAATTTGATGATCTTGTGGATAAGATAATTATATTAGGTACTACTATATCTCTAGTCACTTTTTTTCTGTGTCTATTTTCCAGCCATGTAGAAGACTATTGTTCCTATCATGGTCATGTTTTACTGCAGTAAAGATAACAAAATTAAACCATGATGAAATGGTTACGGCACATAAATCTTAGCATTTACTTTAATACTGAAATGACAGTTGCCTGGATTTTCTCCATGCGGGAAGTTAAGATTGTGTCTGTAACAAATAAATACAGGCCATCAAAAGTGATTTTATAATACTTTATTGCATTTGTCTATGTATTTGGGTGGTGATGGTGGATAAGACAGGTGCCTTTGGTATGAGAGACCTAGTTTGATTCCCACTGTGACATCACCAATGTGTCCCTGAGCAAGACACTTAACCCCTAGTTGCTCCAGAGGCATGCAAAATCTGACATATAGAGCAATTGTAAGTTGCTTTGGATAAAAGAGTATCACCTAATTGAGTAAATGTCTAAGCTTTCTTAAGTTACCTAAGACAAATCTTCAGAATTTGCTTTCTTCATGACCAGAAAGATTTTAACACAAGATTCTTGCAGATTATTTTGTAACTCATGAACAATTTGTTTCAATTTGTATTTCAGTGTTTAAAATGTTGCTGGGCAAAGGGAAAAAGAGAAAACTCAATGTGTGTAGCTCAATGCAGGAACATACACTATGTGACCCAAAATATGTGAACACCTAAATATACCCATGTGTGGTGGTTTAAGAGTTCCTTCTGAAACCATGGGCATTAGTCTTCTACTATCACAGCCTCCACTCTTTTGTGAAGGCTTTTCACACTGCAGGGATTTGCTCCAATTCAGCCACAAGAGCATCAGTGAAGTCCAACACTGATATTGGGTGATACGTTCTGGATCATAATCTGCATTTCAGTTTATCCCAAAGGTGTTGGATGGGTTTGAGGTCAGGGGTCTATACAGGCCAGTCAAGTTGTTCACAACCATTTCTTTTATAGACATGACCTTGTGCATGGGTAATTGAAATAGGAAGGGGCCACAAACTTTTGCCACAAAGCTAAAAACCACACTATTCCTTTAAATAGCTTTGCTGTAGCATTAATTCAATCTTATCCAGCTCATTTTGCACACATCTGCTCCCTATTTCTCAAAAAACACTATCATCTCTCTGTACTTGCATGCTTGCTGCTTGCCTACTGAACACAAGACAATGCGAGTTGGCTTCTGCACGCCCCCTGCTGGAGGAAAGAAGGCATGGCTCGCATGTCGACCTGCTGGCGCCTCATGCGGATAACAGCTGCATCCACCTGAGCTGCTGCTGTCTTGCCATGCTGGTCCTCCAGCATCAGTAGAAAAGCACGCTGCAGCCTCGCCAGCTCACCCTCAGAGGACACGAGACATCGCCTCAGCACTGCACTGCCCTGAGAGACACACAGGAAACCCATTTAGCCTGGTTAGGTTTGTTTGAGACACTCAGCAGGTGACAAAGGGGGAGGTAAGTGTTAAACCACTGCACACTTTTTTAATAAATGGTGTGAAAATTTTGCCAGCATAGTTAAATATGAAGAGATCCTGGCACCCACCGGTTTGTTTTTATTTTCACACATTCGTAGAGAAGCTACCTACTAATGTATATGAAAGGTAACTTTTCTTAGATCTTCCTTTCTAACTAAGTTTAAAGATGAAGTGGAAGGATGTTTGATTAGTTTAGATTAGTCATGACGATGGAATTTCTGTTTTCCTCAGATCGTTTTTTTGTCAACCGACCCTATATTTAGCAGTGTTTTAAAATTTCAGTACCACTTTCTATAATAAGGCGTACTTTACATACAATTTATGAGTTGAAACTAATGGCTTTACAAATGCTCAACACATAATTTCTTTATTAAAACTTTATAAACCAGTAATAAATTATTATTGTTAAATTATACTAGGCTGCACCTGTAAATATTAGCTGCACTAATCAATATTTTTATCACTGGGTCAAATAGCTATATGTAATGTGAAAGGTGCAAAAAGCAAATTAATGTAATTAAGAAATTAGTGTTTTAGCATCTTTTAGCTCATTGTTTTGGTTTCATGGCCTGTAGCTTTACAGTTTTGGTTCACTCTCATAGCTGATCAGCTCCTCAATGTTGTTTCCAGGCACAGCAGGCGAAAAACTCAATGTACACTACCTGCTCTGCAGCTAGAGACTAGCTGGTGAACATAATGGAGCATCTGTTTTTTCCAGAGGTTAAGGTGTTGAATGGTCTATTACATTATTACTGAAAAAGCATTAATACTGAAGAAGAGGGAGGTATCCAAATGTCTGTCACCATCATTTATGAGTGTATTTGAACAATTATTGGGAGACATTTTGAAAGCAGTAGACACCTGTATGAGATGAGCAGCCTCAGGTAACTGTGTCCCTGGGTGTCTCTGATAAACCTGCACCAGAGGCCTGTTGAGTTTCTCTCTGGACAGAATGTCACCACTGTACTCTGGACCCTGTAAACAGAATAATACAGGGAAAATTTCACCTTTGTGCAGATTGTCACTAACTCTCAAATGAAATCACTAATCCTGTTCCACAAACACACTAACCTGCACTCTGTCGTGGCTGTGCCGAATACAGTTAATTTCCCTCTGTTTGCGAAACATGGCCTGCCTGGTGGCTGCTGACATCAAAGTTAGGTTTTGCTATGAAAAAGATCAAATGGAAACTCTGATTTGTTATTCTGATATTAAAATGATGTCAAAGATTACCATGTTGTTTTTGTGTCTACCTGCAGACTGATTGTCTCGCTGATTTTCTTCACCAGGCCATCATTAACTGTATGGTGAACAGCTTTCTGCCTGGTGATGGCACTGGTTAGCATCTGTCTGATGTTTTCCCTCAGTAGCTGTGACTGGTTGACTGTCAAAATGGATGACTCTAAAATCTGTTTACATTCTGCAAGAAGACAAATCAGTGATGTTAAGCATTTTGATTTTGATTTGTTGATTTATTGATACATAAGATATATATTGCACTGTTTTTTTCAAAATCAAAAGGTCACAAGAAGAGTTTTCAACAAGTGGGGATCATCCTAAAATAACCTTTACTACATTTTCTGTTATTATTTACAATACTACACCCGTTTTACCTCTGAGTACACTGTGGGTCACCAGGAAGGTCAGCTGTGCCAGATCTGATCTTTTTCTGAGTGTAAGCAGGTATGTTACAGTAAATTAAACTGCTACAGTAATGCACACAGTATTTGCACTCTGTACTTTGCCTATTGTAAGACATATTAATGGAAAGCTACTAATGCACAAACCAAAATTACATTTTCAGTAAGCAATTCATTTCATTAAACAAAATGAAAGCCTACATGCACATGCACAGTTTTTAGCCAGCCATGAGTGCGCCTCTAGGAATGTTAATGTCAATCTGTCAGCTCACCGCTCCAGACTGAAAACAGCTATTGGATGTATTGCCACCTCATCATTTCATATCTTTAATTTATCCATTAATTTGGTTTAGGACCAAATAAAAAAGACATTCCCATCAGCTTCAGCTGTACTTTGTGTTTAGTACTATTTGAAAATGAATGCAAAAAAAAAAAAATTGGTGAACATGGTGAACATTATACGTACTAAACACCATCATGTTACCTTTTCAAGTTCCATTATTCATATACATTTTTCATAATTTATTTAATTTTTGTTTGTGTGTTATTTGTTTATACACACCGCATCTACATTGGATGCGTGTAAAATAACGCCCCATTTCTGTTTTGTGTAATTTCTCTTTTCTCCAAGTGAGCTGTTGCAGCAGCATGATGCTGCCTGCGGGGATTGATACAGTTTTACTTTCCTAAGTGTACCTGGTGTAAAGGGGCTGATGGGGTCTGCTTTGGTGAAGGACTGAGCAGCGCAGCGGTGTCCTCCAGCAGAGCTGCTGTGAGGCAACAGCTCCAGGACACGAGCCCTCTCACTGGCGCAGTCCAACAGGTGTCTGCTGCTCTGACCCAGGGCCTGGAAGAGACAGAGGAGGGGCTTAAAAAGCACACAACTAGACTGCAACTAACGATTATTTCCAATGTCGATTAATCTGCTGATTATTTTCCAAATTGATCGATTCATTGTTTCGTCTATAAAATGTCAGAAAAAGTGAAAAATGTCCACCTAAAGCCCAAGATAACTGTCTGGATGAAATGTCTGGTCCAAAACCCAAACAAGTTAAATTTTATTACATCTGTAAGACAAAGAAAATCAGCAAATTCTCACAGAGAAGAGGCTGGTGTTTTTTCTTAAAGAATACCTATATGATTAATCAATTTCCAGAATATAACTATAGTTTAATGGATTAACTGACTAATCATTTCTGTTCTGGTACAGGTGGTGATATGAGATGATTATAGGATTCTTATGAATCCTGGGAGGAAATGAAAAGAGTCAACAGGTGAAGACAAAACAGTAACATTGTATATCACCTGTAGCTGGGTCAGGGTGTTTCTCATCATTCCTTCCAGATCCTGTTTCAACTGGGCCAGCTCTTTTCTCTCACACAACAACAAGTAATCAGCACCATCTCTCTCCTGCAGCAGAGCAGACCTGTCAGTGAACACATCTCCTCTCCTTGACAAATGAAATTTGCAATACAGAGGTTCATGAATTAATCCGTAGGCTGTTGTATCACTTACACCACGTCTGGTGTTGGATTTAAGCTGTAATGGCTTTTAAAATGCAACATACTTCTCAGACATTAATGAAAGGATTTAAGAAGGGTTTAAAATTAGCAGCATTTTGTAATATTGTGTTTTAAATAAAGCTTTTAACAAAGTTATTGCATGTGTGTTCCTGCAGGTGAAATCACTAAATATGTCCTTTGGTGCTGTGCAGAAAATAAACAAAAAAGTCGCTAAATTATATGTTTCTTTTCTCCTTAGATAAACATAAAAAAGTTAGACATGGTTGAGACCAAATGTCCAAACATTTAAGACAAGTGCAAATGTCATCCTTGTGGAGAAGTTCTCTTTTTTGTGTTTCTCATAAGGAAGGTCAGAAGTCAGTAGAAACTAAACGGCAGTCCCTAGTGATAAATGATTTTGTGTTTTCCTCATGGATTGTCTGGTTTATCACGATGGCCCAAAAAACAAAGCACAGTGTAGAGAAGAGTTGAATTGTGAGGATGAAAAAATCTGTATCAGGTTCAACATCCACTTACTCTGCACCCAAGTTGATTAAAGATCACGTAACTGACTGTTTATAATATGCATGTTGCTGTTTGGCTAAATGCGATAACAGCCAGGTTGTGTAAACTTACCGTCTCAGCAGTGGACGGCCTCCTAGTCCTCCCCTCTGAGCTCCTGCTGTTAACGGTCAGATCAGTCCTGAGGCTGCGTAGCATTCTCTCCAGGTGACCCCTCTCCCTCTCCAGCTTGATGCCCTCCTGGGTCACCCTGCCAGCCTGCCTGCGGAGCTGGCCCTCCACCTCCCGCACCCTTCGCATGTACTCAGTGGCCACGGCAACGCTAGCCCCGGCACACTGCTCACGCAAGCTGGTAGGTGGGAACGGGGCCACAGACATCCTCTGGGAGCCACTTGGAAACTTCAGAATAAAGTTAGATTGCAATATCCAAATGCCTGAGTCAGTGGTGGAAAATTATAAATGACATTTACCCAGATACTGCACTTACAACCTTATACTTGTACTCCATTACTTTTCAGAGGAAAATATTGTGTATTTTACTCAACAGCTTTAGGTAATAGTTAACATATTTTGTTTACAAAACATTTGATCAGCTTCTAAAAGGTTATGTTTAGCAACTTACCAAACTGCCCAACAGTAAAGTAGTTAAAATTATCTTTTTTAAATAATTTTATTTTAAATAGCCTAATTGTACATTTTTACTGTAGTAGATAGTTTACTTTTGCTTAAGTGAAGGGAGATAAATAATTCTCTCTACCACTGTTTGTCAAAACAAAATAGTCTTTGTTGTCTTACAGCCTAATAGCCTAAGATGTTCAAGTTGGTCTGGAATGTTAAAGAAAACATTTGGAGCTTTTAGTGTGTTTTATTTCATTTGAAAACATCTCACCTGAAGTTCTCGAGTGATGTAAGCCTGCTTAGATCTCAACACAAATGTTTTTTTCTTTTTATCATTGTGGTAAATAATCCGCAGATGTTTAACCTACTTGTATTATACATTGTTTTTTATCTTTATCACGCTGTTTCGTCAGTTATCAGTCAATTGTCCTCAGTTCAGGATCTGTGTCTCTCACCATCGCTCCTGTAGTCTGGGGCCTCGACATCTTATTTTTGCAGATGGAGTCACGATTCTCTCCGCATTCCTCCTCTGTGATCTTATCTTCGGTTGTTTCCGCTGCGCCGTCTGTGCGCTTTGGGGTAAAACTGGCGACGGAGCTGCAGCTGTGAGGCCGGCTGCAAGTCCCAGACTGCCCGGCCCGAGTCTGCCGCACCAGGCGCTCAGCCCGCCGGATGGAGCGGATCGTCCCATCCTGCCAAGACTGCGGCCCGATGGTGACAGAGCCGAGGGGTACCGACTGGACCTGCATTACTTTCACATGCACTTCCCTCCTAATTTATTTTTTGCTATTAGCTGTTTTTACCTCACTGAATATGATGCACTGCAAAGCTATTTTGTGTCCACCGAAGCAACCAGTAGATAACTTTGTTTTAAGTGTTATCAACTCCTTAGCAACAGTTCCTTAAGTAACTAGAAACTCAAAGCTATTTGATGATTGGACAGTGAGGAGGTGAGGTACCACTGTCATTCAACAATGGCTTTTACAGAGTTGAGACGCCTCAGGTTCCGGAAGTTAATTCACACAAATTTTTATTCTCAGCTGAATCACTAGAGAGCTAACAACTCCGTTAGAATATATTTTACAAGCATGTGAGTGTAAATGCTTAAAGATAAGTTAACTACTACTCCCAAGGTGCATTTCGGCAAAAAAAAACACCCCCACATCCAATCACAAAGCTTAAAATGACACGCAACCGCAGCAGTCTCTGTGTAACACAAGCAAACACAAGGTAACATAAATCTATTTAGTTTATACTATGTGACTATTATTGGACGAATTCGGAAACTGACTTTTGTTCTCTAACTCTTCTACAAAGCGTTTTGAATTCGCTATCGCTCTGATTCGTGGCTCGGACAGACGGCGGCAGAGGCTCATGGGTATTGTAGTCGTTCGATCTGTTAGCCATGCTAAAAATGGACAAAACAACTCTAAAACGAAGTTGAAATAAATTATAAGTGGTGGTCACCCTAGGAGTCTTGTGTCTCTCTGCTAACTGACAAAGACAATGTTTAAAGCAGTGGTTCCCAAAGTGGGGTCCTCAAGGGGGTTCCTGGGGTCCCCAGCAAAAACTGGAATAACTTATTTTCACTCTAATCCCATCCATAAGTAACACAATGACAGGATGTATGAATAATTTGGTCATGGGTTTCATCCACATTCTGTAATCCTATTAGGGGTAAACATTTTATCAAATTGGGGTCTGAGGTCTAATGGTCCATCCTCCCCTGGACTGAACCAGCTACACTTATCAATTGCACTGCCATCATGGACTTTGACACCACTGCACTACTGTACATTCTTACCGCCCATTCTCTACTGTAAATCATTCCCTAGACATTCCTACTGTACATACTGTATTATTCCAAAATGATCACATTTGCACTACTGTACATATTGTAAAGTTATTTATACCATACGGCCATAGTCATAACCTGTTCATAGCCTGGATTTACCTGTAGCAATAGATATTCATGCATATATATATTTATATATCATTCATACCTTGCACTTGTATAATAATGCATCATTCTATTTAATTACTGCTTTAATATCTGGTTTTTATTGCTTTGTATCAGTGACATGCGCAGTGACAATAAAGTTGAATCTAATCTAATCTAATTTTTCATAAGTTTAAGGGTCTGTAACATGAA
Organism: Lepomis gibbosus; assembly: GCA_029875015.1. Classification (NCBI taxonomy): domain Eukaryota; kingdom Metazoa; phylum Chordata; class Actinopteri; order Centrarchiformes; family Centrarchidae; genus Lepomis; species Lepomis gibbosus. Next base: position 48,727 of record JAPMOB010219019.1, on the reverse strand, counting down.
AACATTTGAGAACCATTGGTTTAAAGAAAGTTATAAAATGGGAATACCATGGGGAATACAGATTGAGGAAAACACTTAATTTAACTTCAACTTCTTGCAGTAGTTCCATAGTTTGATGGTGATTTTTTCACCACAAAGCATGAATGATGGTTAATAAAATAACAGCATTTGTAGATATATTGTAATTTGGATCAGAGAGTTTAATTCTCTTGAGATAAAATAAAGAAAATGTCTCCAATAACAAGTCCAAGTCTAACAAGACATGTAAACATTAAAGATATCTGAAAATACTTCCAAAAAAATTGAGAGACATATAAAAGCAGAAAATGATCCTAAACATTCCCCTTCTCAAGTGCTAAGATAGCACAAAAACTTGGAAGATCTGTACTGAGAAAGTAAAGGAAAACACAACAAAAGACACCATTCATGGACCTTCACAGAATAGAGACAACAGATTTAGATGGAAAGCACTATCATACCCAAATCACACACAAATGTTAGATCCACTAACAATACCATTCAAAAATGTTTGTATCAGCAACAATCCCACTGCATGAAATGAAATCTCAATCACTGACTAACCATTAGACCTGGTACATTCAAAAAAATAACTAAATACAGTAATCTGGTGATTTTTAAATAACGTATTAAATATCCAGATAGAAGACCCTAGACCTGACGCTGTCTGACTCTAAATATGAAATTACTGGTTCACTCCAGAGAGTAGTAATTATGGAAATTAAACGTTTCTTCAGCCAATGCCAGAACAAGGGAAGTCTGCAAATGCAAGCCTCAAAAAAGTAGAGATATAACTATAAATAGACTTAATGTACACCACAATAAATACACTGAAGAGGCAAAAAGGTGGTGCCGAAAGTGCAAAAGTAATCTTCTGTCTGTGCAGTTAGTTTGCATTGTGTCAGTACATCAGCCCAGTTGTCTTATCACAGTGTGTGTTTAATGGCGGTCAGAGGTTCACGTTTGTTCTGCAGATTCTGCTGCAGCTCTGTGAATAGATGGTCCCGCTCCTCAGCATCCAACAGGATTTGCTTTATTGAAGAAAAATAAAAGATTTCAGTCAGTGAAGTATTCATAATGGAGCTCAGATTATCACTCAGGGATTCTGTTACACATTTCACACAGAATATTCAATTAAATTCTATTTATAGTACCAATTCATAACAGAAGTTATCTCAGGGCACTTTTTAGGTCTAGACCATACTCTATCTAATATTATTTACATAGACCCAACAATTCCCACCATGAGCAAGCACTTGGCAACACTGGCAAGGAAAAACTCCCTTTTATTAACAGGCAGAAACCTCAAGCAGAACCTAGACTCATGGTGGGTAGCCAACTCCCTTGACCGGTTGGGTTGAGTGAGAGAGGGGGAGAGTGGGAAGAGTGAAAGCAAAAGAAAAGAACACTCATTAGCACAACTTGTTAGAAGGATCAAACATATATTGTCCCCAACCTTTAAGTGTGGAACTTTACTTTTTTGTTGACCAACTTTTCTCTTTTTAGAATTAACTTCCCACTCTAATCAAAATACATCTTGTGGCTGCATTGCATTATGGTCTACAGAAGCACTGCTGTTGAGAAATTAATCACAGTTTTCCACAATATATTTTTCTTGGTATGACAGAGTCTATAAAATGTACTTCAGGGTGTAATTTTACTTTGTGCTCAGTTGCTCTTTTGCCGCCGCTCTTTTGTTGTCTTCCTACAGTAATTGTTTTCAGATGCAGACAGGTCAGCATGGTATGTGCAAGTGTGACACTGTGCACAAAAGTAACTTGATAAATTATCTCAGTCAAAAAGCATCCAGCTACTGTTACGATCACTAAAGGCAGAGCAAACCAAACCTGCATGACAACATTTGTTCATTGAGCTTCTTGGATCCTTGACAGATGTCAAATTGAGATACTCTCAACAAAACAATCTGTGTTACTTTCACTCTACATCAGTGTTCAAGGAACTTTCACACCAGGGCCATTTTTCAGTTGTTAATAAATTAATGTAAATCATTTTACTGTGACATTTACTTGGTGTTGATAAGTGTATAGCTTTCAAATAAATCATGTTTAACAAAATAAATCTGCCCTTTTTGATAAATATTGGAGTGATTGTAAGAGAGTAAGTAGCAGATTCCAGCAATTTACCTCTATAAGTTTGTCTCTCTTCTCCAGGCTCTCTCTGAGTTTTCTCTCCTCTCTCTCACTGTCCTCTCTGTTGTTCTGATAGGCTCTATGTGCCTCCTTCTTCTCCTTCTCTTTCTCTCTCAACTCCCGCTGAATGTCTCTGAGTTGAGCTGTGAGGGAAGACACCATCAGACTGTGACTCTCCTGCTGGTTCTGGTGAAAAACAAAAGGAATAGTTAGAAAGGCTGAGATTTGTTTTTGCTATGTTGTGTGTGTTGTCTTTCAGTGCAGGGTCTTTGTTGTGTACAGCTGGAGGCCATTCTAATTTTTTTGACCAGTTGTTTAGTCTATGAAATGTTAAAACATCAAACTTCCCACATCTCAATTACATATCTTCAAATGTCTCATTTTATTTGACTAAAAGTCCAAAATCCAAAAAATATACCACTTGTTCATGTTTTCCATTTTTTAACTTTATTGTTAATTGAAATATGACTGAAACAATGAATCGATTATCAAAATAGCTGCAGGTTATTTTTCTGTTGATTGACAGACTAATTGCTTCAGCTCTACTCCATACCATGCAATCATGGCTTTGAGTCAAAATAAATACATTTTTATATTTCCTAAAATGTATCTAATATCAAAGTATGTTTAAAATCAACATTTAGCAGGGGAAAAGGGAAGAGACATTCTCAACTAGGTAGCTTTTTGTTTTTCAGTTTTTTCTTTGATGTAATTAACTTTTAAATCTTCTTTTAATGCTAATATCTCACCTGCACCATGTCCTGATATTCCTGCAGGGCTGTAGTGAGTTTGGTGACCTCCTTGCACAAGGTGGCACTGTTTTCCTCCCTGTCCTTCAACAGGACTGCCAGCTCAGCCCTGCCTCCTGCCAACCCCTGACCTATCAAAGTGCCAGAGAGAGTCTGGAGGAAAATGACATGTTGTGAGTAAAAAATGTGGTAAAACTTTCCCCATGGTCACTGAAGTCAGTAAACCTCATCTGAGGCCAGAAGGACTGATGACTGAAAAACAGGCCCCTCATTCAATAATACAGAGAGAATGAAAGCTCTGCAACTTTCTTTTAAAAAGTGGTAGAAGTTCAATTACTGTCACTTTATCACTTAGTCACTTTAAACCCCAGTCACACTACAGCTATCAGAAAGATTTTCCCCCAAGCTCATATATTTCTGTTGGATAAAAAAAAATAAAAAATTGTAAAAAACAGTGTAGAACTGCTAGCACCCTGCTATTATATCTTAAAAGCCCACCAGATATCTGCAACGGTATGTTTTTGATTCACTTATTTGTAGTAATTCTCAAAAATGTTCATGTTTTTAAATCAGATAGCCTTTTTTTGTTAAAATAGTAGATCATACTATTGTAGACCAAATTGTTCATTATCACTCTGTAGCATTTCTTGCACTTAGTTTATATTATATAAAGTGAAGTGCCATTCATATATCATTGAGATAATATAATATACTTACCTCAAAAAAAAAAGAGAGTAAGCCTTTTAAGAGACTAATTAAGATTATAAGTTTTCCACTTTTGACAGGTCTAGGGTTTCATTTATAACCTTTAAAATTAACTGCCCCATCCCCAGGTGAAATTACTCCCATGTGTACATGTTACCGGCACATCTTTCTGATGGCTCTCCAGCTCCTCTTTGAGGTAGTGGATCAGAACCTCCTTCTCCTGCTGGACAGTTGTGAGGGCCCGGTCCCGCTGTCTCCACATCTCTCTCTCTTTCTCCACCTCCTTCAGTAGTCTCTCCTTCTCCCCCAGAGCAACTCGCAGGTCCTAGAGCAAAGATTAAAGACAAGTCTATTTAAATAAAACTTTAAGTACATGTAGAGTGAACTGTGCAAGGGACATACAAATATACACAGTGCCTAAATGTAGTAAGATTTGCGTGTGTGTGTTAAACTGATCCACAGGTTTTGTAATACCATCCCTGGTTCTATGTGTGTCCCTTACGTTGATAACATCCTGGTTGCACTGCAGCACGGTGTTGAGTGTGTCGAGGTCTCTCTCTCTGTCTCTTCCAGCCTTCCTTAAAGCCTCGATCTCTTTCTCCATCTCCTCCTCTTTCTCAGTCATTTCATTCCTCAAAGTCTGCAGGGCAGCCTGCACATCACCAAACATATTACATGTTAGATTTAAATACATATGTTAAGTTGAACCAATCATTTGATTGGGATTTGATATTACTGTTGTCATACATGATAGTAAACTGAATATATTTCAGTTTTCGAATAGTAATAAGACAAAAGGACATTTGCAGACGACACTGTGGGCCAGGGGAAATTAAAAACTGGCATTTTCACTAAAGTCCAAACAATTAATTTTTAACAGATTCTGTAGATTAATTGAAAATTAATATAATTAGTCACAGACATACACTGTTGTATTTTCAGGTGTATGCACCAGTCTGTCTGAAAGGACAAATTCAAACATTATCAATAAATCAGGTGAAACTCAGCTAACCCCATTTTTACAAGCTAAACTGTCTCCAAGACCATTTATAGCGTTAAAGGCCTTTGAATATAACACGTCAAGGTGGTCAAGTCAAACTCTCCATGAAACACAAGATCTTGATGTGCGTGATGTAATGACAGAAACAACACAATAAACTCAAAACACAGTTTGTAATTTCAGCCATGTTTCCAGAGAACCAGAGGAAATTGCTGACATGCTACTGCTAGACTGTTAAAATGTCCTGCAGGCCTGAGGTAGAAAAAAATACCCATCACAAGACCCGCACTGCTAACATAAAAGCCCTCAGGGACACAACGACTGAGTCTGATGACTATCAGCAAAAAAGTCTGTCTCCTCATGTTGATAACTGCTATGCTTCAGTGAGTGGCTAATACGAGTCATCATAAGCAGACCCAGCAATACTTATAGCTCAGCTCTTACCTTGTTGTTAGAGAGAGTTTCCTTCAGATTCTCTGTCAGTTTCTCAATCAGCTTGTCGGCCAGCTCAGTCCCTGCTCCCTCCTCCACACACAGTCTTCTGATCAGATCCATGCACTCCTGAAAGGGAGGAAATATCTGTCTGCTCAGTGCAAAATTAGAAATACACTCATCTAAAAGCACTGTTAGGGAAAAAAAGATTTAACTGCATTTTATTCTGATTTGGACATCTTTACTTGAGTTTAAACATTTAAGGCTTATCTAAGTGTAGATTTTTATAAGAATAGTTTATGAAGCAATTTCAAGAATGAATCATTACACAGGGTCATAATAACTCGAGCCAAGTGTTCATATAGTGTAAGTAAAGCTGATATGTACACAAATAAGAACCACTGCAAATATCTGAAAGATAGATAGATATATACTTTATTTATCCCGAGGGAAATTCAAGTATCCAGTAGCATACGAAACATGCATACATTAAACATACACTAAGCCTATATTAAAATAGAATTAAAATAACTTATCACTTATCAGTGCATTCACTAATCTACAGCGCCATGAAACAGGCAGCCACATTCATTACTTATCTACTCACCCTGAAGCAAAAATCTGTTTAAGATCATAAGACTCACTGTGCCAGTTCAGAAAAGGCAGAGTTGTTCTAAAGAAAATTTTAACTCCTGAAAATGTGGATGATACATTAGTTCGGACACTGAATGCATCATAAGGATTTAGGGATATGGTTTTCTTTTTTTATAACATACATTCGCTATCTCACTATTTACTGGCTTTAAACAACTTATCTTTGATGCATACTGTTTTGATAATCTTTAGTAGGTTGTATTCCATTAAAACACCCTTTGGTTCAGATAAAAAAGCCTTTGCTCATCTTTCTGATAGGACAATCCTATTTGCTTTAGCCATTTAGCTATTGCGTTCATCCAGAGTGACTTACAATGTGTACAGTCTAATAAAATCCCTTCTGTATATCATCAGTTTAACAAGCAGCTAAAAATAAGTGCAGTCATTATCAATGCTTAATAACACATACTTCAGTGTCACTGGTGTGGTGAACAGACAAAAGCAAATGCAGTTTTGGCACTGCCACTTTAAGGGCGTATAATGTCGTCAAAGAGAAACAACATTCCAGTGAACTCTGGGCCAGAGCCCCGGCAGCAGCAGAAGATCCAACTGCTGCGTGCATGACTGAGTCCTGTCTCCCCTCATCACCTCACCCACCTGGATAAGACGCTCCCTGCTGTGCAGGGAGTGACCAAGGCTCTGTAGCACGGAACTGCCTCCCTCCTGCTGGACCAACTGGAGGAAAAACAAATGACAATGGTTTCTTTTAAAAGTCAGAGCGTAGATCAAACTGTGGTGGTAAGTATTCTTGGGTGGGGAAATATACTCCATATCCTAACGGCTGGGCTTTAGGGTTTATTTTCATTATTGATCAATCTGCAGATTATTTTCTCGATAAATCGTTTGGACTATAAAACACTAGAGAATTGTGAGAAATGGCAATATATATCCACAATGTCCTAAAGCACGAGGTGACAAATGTCTTGTTTTGTCTAACAAACAGTCCAATACCTAAATATATTGCATTTACTAACATAAAATCCCAAAAAGCTACAAATTTGATAACCTGAAACATCTGACATTTTTGTTTAAGAACAGTTTAAACAATCAATAAATTACAAAAAAGTTTAGTTAAAATAGAATATTTAAATTAAGCTAGGGTGGACAATTTATTCCAGAAGGATTTTGTTATATTTTTTGAAGTTCTATTTACATCCCAACATCCCAGTAGAAAATGAATTAGCAACTATTTCAATACTTGTCTAATCGTCCAATAAGCAAAAACATCAATGGTTCTCTGGTTACACTTTCTCAAATATGAGGATTTGAAGCTTTCATAGTTTCATATCATCAAGACTACCTACCGATCTACCGATACCGAGTCCCGATCCGATACTTCTATAATACTTAAAAAACAGATCGAGGATTTTTTATTTAATTAACCTTAATTTAACATTCAACAACTCTGTTAACAATTAGAGCAATTCTGTGAGGTAGCTTGAACAATCAAGTAATAAATAACATAAATTCTGCATTTTGGACTTTAGTGCAACAGTAAATAAAAATATGAGAATATATATACACATTTATATCCGAGTCCTGATCGGAAGGTAACGTCCGATTTCGATCGAGTCTGAAACAACTTGATCGGGCTCGATTTCAGATCTCGTGATCGGATCTGGACATAATTAATTGAATGAGTGGATTTATATAACTTTACTTCAATTACTTACAAAAGTAGATGAACAAACCACTGTAAAAAGATCAATGCATACAACAATAAGCAAATGCATCATCGTTCAAAGGCACTTCAGTAGGTACAACAGTAAATTAATGTGTCATACAGAGTGAAAGTCTTCAGTTCAGGCTGAACATGACAGCTTGTTCAGAAAAAAACAACACCACCCTAAACAAGCACTGCACATAAGGTTAATAGCTCAGCATCTTATTATTTTCAGTGAGTTACCAAATTAGTATTGTTTCTATGGTTTTCACTGTCTTTTAATTTTAAGTTTACGAGGAAATAACATACAGAAAATCCCATCTGGTGGTTTAGTATAGTCAGTTCATTTCGAAAATGTGTTGATATAGATTTGTTCGTACATGTACTGAACTACTCCCACAGATTTCACATGAATTCTTACTAATATGCAACACAGTGGCCCTTGTTGTGACAGATCAGATCATGTGGACTCTACAAAGCAGCTGGGAGGCATTTTAATGATATCCTCCATCATAAGACTACAGGGCCTTGGGCAAACTCCACTGGTTGGGGTAGATTCCAGAGAGAGTGCGTTTGTGTGTCTTTATCTGCACCTGTAAATAGGAAACCGGACACACCCTTCCACAGGCACAAAACATAGTACACCCACCCCTGAATCCTTTCATAATCCTATATTTGTGCTCAGTCAACATTCACATAGTGGTTTATGGAGCAGTTTGGACATGTGACTGAGGAGCTGCTTTGCAACACCTTAGAAGCAATACCTCTTATGTGATAACCTATCACAAAATCAGTCTTCACTAATATTGATTTTATTCATTTATGATTTTTTTTAAATTATTAAATTGTTACCACTCTCTTTAATCTCTTCTTCAATCATTTTCTATCTTTTTATCAAATAGGATCTATATCATGAAAAATTTGGGTTTTACAAGGGTCATGAGCTGGACTATTTGTCTAGGATTAAACAAGTTATAATGTGTTTAAGTTTGGGTTCACATTTTTTCTGTCTTATAAGGTGCCCATATGTACAATGAAACAGGTTTTGTTTGCTGTAATCATTCTTCCTGTTTGACCATTACGAAAACTTTTCCTAATGTGGTATCAGTGTAACTGATGAGAGACAAAATCCACAGCTCCAGCAGCCGGCATGAGACAAATTAAGAGGGTAACGTTATGATCTTTTTAGTACTAAATTTCCTATTTTTGTTTCCTCGGACAGTGTTTCTGTGTTGAGATGCAGCGAAGGGACAGTACCACAAAGAAGTTAATTTAATACTACAAAAACTAACTTTGGAAAATACATACTTTGACTATTTGACTAACTGAAGCCTCATATTAGCTTTCCATGTCTTTATGCTAAGCTAAGCTAACTGGCTGACAAGAATCATTCTTCCCAAAATCAATCTACAGTCAAAGAGTTATTCTACTCTTTCCGCATATAACTGTCCCAAAAGAGTGTGGGAGACAACAATCTGAATACTTACAGGGGTCCAGTCTTCTGATCCGTTGACTTCCATTGGTTTGCTCTTTCCATGTTTCAGCTCGGCTTCCAGGGTCCTGATGCGGGACATAGCTTGGTCCAGCTGACCACGCAGGTGCCTGACAGCGTGGTGAACCCTGCCAGTAGTGCTCTGAAATCACAAATTATTCTATAGTAAACATTCATTGCGGAAAGTTTTAGTAAAAATTAAAAAAGAAATGTGGAGTTCTAATCTTGTTGGACTCCTGGACTCTGTTGCTCCTGAATTACCTATTGCAGGTGTACTGCAATAGGTAATTCAGGAGCAACAGAGTGTGTCAATATTTACAACCACAGAGCATCTGGTCAGAGTTCTTCTCAAATATACATATGGTACAGTCTAATTGTCTATAGCATGCTCAGACCGGAATGACAACACTCACCTCTCGTTGAAGAGGCATGTACTCGTCCCTCAGCTCTGTTAGCTCATCCCCATCCTCTTCATTCACTTCATCGCCCCCGTTCTCCACATCACCAAAGTTCAGCACCCTGTTCACTGAGGGTGACGCCACCTCTTCAACGTTCCCTGAATACCTCCCATCCTTCCTGCCCAGAACTGGGATCCTACTCCCTGATGGCGAACTGACCGGCTTCCCCTCAATTCTCCTCAGCTCCTTTAGCACAAAGTTGGCTGATTGCACACCTGGCGAGTCAAACGGGTCGTTGTCATTAAGAGAGTCCAGTGACTGAATGGACTCTGTGCGATAAGACGCTTGTAGGGAAAGAGTGGACCCTGCCGGTGAAGACAGGCTGGAGCTGATGGATGGCACTCTCTGCCAGTTGAGGGGCATGCTCCTGGATTTGTCCCGTGACAATGCCAAAGGGGAGAAGGGTTGGACAGGTAATCGACGAGGAACCCCACAAACAGACTCATAATCCGAGTCAGACACTCGTAAGGAATCGCAGCCTTCACATCCTTTGCTCTTGCTGCATCTTTTACCCGTTCTTATAAAATACGGACACGTGTCCCACTTCTCAGACCAGCACTCATACTCTGAGAGTGCCATGTTCTCTTTGAGCATCTCCCTGTAGCCCTCCCTCTCGGCTTCTCCATCCTCCTCGCTGGTGCTGCCCCTGCTCTGGAAGTCCTGTGTGTGTCTCTGATAGTACCTTTGGCGCACCCACTGTCTGATCTTGTCCCTCTCCTGCATCAGCTTCTGAAGCCTCTCGGACGAAAGAACCCTCACCCTGGCTATCACAGAGTCGAACTTGAATACCCGCTCGAGGATGCACACGCATTTGCCACACACAAACTCCTCCTGCCCACTGCCACGTGGTACGGACTGCCCCAGTATGTGAGTCAACACAGAGAGCAGATCCATCGCTTTGGACGGGGAGTTCAGGGACACCTGGGACTTGGAGAGAGACACTGAGGAACCCAGCGATAATGTGCTGCCTGTGAAGAGTAAAAAAAAGAAAGGTTACTTCTGACCCAACAAGCATAAAGTATGTGACCAATGTTTATTTATTTCCTTATGCTCCAGACTCACCCCAGGGGCTGCTCTGCGAGGACCGGGACAGGCTTCCTCCTCTCAGGGACTCTGTTGGGGTCTGAGGTTGACCGGTCTTCTTATTTTGGACCCCAAACAGCCACCTCCTTTGGTTTCCCTTGAGACCTCCGCCACATATTCGGCACAAGTCGTTTTTTCCTCTGTAGGACATTGTGGACAGAGTGCTGATAAAATCCCCCTTGTTGTCAGCCAGATGTTTGAAATGATCTGTGAATTAAAGCAGAACATGTTATTTAGCAGCTATTCATATCTGGGAGTCAGAAACCCACCAAGGAGTCATGAGCTTCCAGAGTAGTAGGTTAGACACAGTGTTCAAACTTTTGTCTTTGTTTTTTTACTGGTTCCACTAATGGTAATGTCAGTCCATCTGTCAGTCGGTGCACCACTTTAGTCAAGACCTAATTACTCAACAACTGATATGGTTTTCCATTAAATTTTGTATTACTGACTTTAGTGATCACCTGACTTCTCTTCTTGCAGAATCAGCAGGTACACATTATCCATACAACATCTAGTCTGTTCTAATTCAAACGCAACCCATATAACATAACACTTGATTGTGACATAGAGTGAACTGTCACCTTAGCATGTGCGGCCTGAGATGTGATACAACTGCACTGTGTTTTGTGGTGGTACTTTTTTCTGGGGGACTCACCTGCCTCACTTGGGTGGCAAGTTAGCACGCGAGTACTGTTTTTTACAAAGTCTGCAAACAGGTGTAGAGAGCATATGCTACACACACACTGCTGGATACATTCACTCTTAAATTAAACTAATCATGTCCTTAGTACTGTTTTTGGAGAATTTAGAGGTTTTAACAATCTGTGGGAACATTTTCACTTCACAAATATAGCTCAATATCTTTAAATTAGACTTTTTTAACAGTATAAGGAAGGCTCTGAAAAGCATTTAGAATAAATCATGATGTTTTGTCAGACCAACAGTCCAAAAATTTAATTTTCAATGCAATTATTCACCTTTTTTGAAAGCCTGGAAAAAGGGAATAATTGGCATTATTGGTTAAAAAAGATACTCAAATGATTAATCAGTTATCAGCATTGGATTATTGGCCAGACAAAACAAGACATCGCCTTTGCACATCAATTAATCATGAAAATAATCAGTATATTAACAATACTGAAAATACTGATTAGTAATAATATCGATTAGTATCGTTAGTTGCTCCCCTAACATGAAGCAGCTTCTCTTTGTTTGACTGCCATTACAAGTAGTTATGTCTACAGGTTGTGAGCAGTTCAACCACAAGTGATTTTTGTACAACACTGTAGGTACTTCAGAAGAAAAGGGGGGTTAATACAGTCAGGAAAGTCCAGATTTACCTTGTGACCCCTTCTTGGGTCCCAACCTTCTGGTTGAGAACCACTGATTTGACGCCTACTTTATTGTCACAGTATTCACTATAGCAAAGAAACTATAAATACTTTCTTAATTAAAGTCAGCATGGCTTGTAGCCGAAGAGCAGGCTTAATTTTCCAGCTCTAATCACAGTGAACAGGTGGGAGGAAGTTTATTTCAGCCATCTAATCTGACCAGTGTGACACTGACATTTTCTCCCTGGTGCTTTGACTTGTGATTTTGTTGTATCTCTTTCCTGCATGAATGTTTTGGCCGGTTTATTGCAGCTCACAGCTGCTGTGTGTTTACAGTAGCTCCCCACAGGGCGGGACACGTCGACCTTGAACCACGCTCACAGTGAATTCAGTCTTACTGTCGATGAATGAAACTTTCTCTTCAACATTCAGTCTCTCCTCTAACCTTTGCCACTCATACGCCCGCAAATGTTTTTAAATCAAATGTGACACATTCTTCAATCATTTATGCTTATGTAAGAAGAAATAGATAGTTGGCAAATTGTGAAAATGTGCTCTTTTTTTACTTTATCATATATGAAAATCCTGAATTAAAACCACAAATGTGATATTGCCTGTGTCCATGACATTTGCTGTTTAAAAACAATTTAAGGCATTAATCTTTTTTCGGAATCCACAAACACGCCACGTGTTTCCAAAAGGGAAACTCCTCATCATCCAGTGGAAAACAGTTTGTCTATATGATGCTATTTTAAGACACTGACGTTCAGCGATTCAACGTGTAAGTAACGCCAGCCTGTGAAAGTGGAGCTGCAGTCATTTTTCACCATGCACACAAGGATACCGCCAGCTTTCACCGCTTACTTCAGTCTGATTTTAGCGTAGCTTCACAAACAAGCAATTGACTTTCCTGAAGTATTTTGAAGCGCAGTCTTACGTTTGAGTCTCCCCGGGCTTCACGCGCTGAACAGGACAAAAGTTAAAGTCCGTCCAGCGAGGAAGAAATCTTCAATGTTGTCTCCCAACAGGCGGCTTCAAGAGGCGAAGTTACCAAAAAAAACATGGAAGCGTAAGGTAGGTAACAACTTTCTTACAGGAAAAATCTCCACCGGGAACTGAAGTTGCAACACGGAGCAGAAGAAGAAAGGTGGGTGTCACCTTGCTGGCGTCATCAGTCATACCTGTTTGGAGCGGCGCGAGCGAGAGGGAGGAGGTCTGCAAACATTGGCCGAGAGATTTTTTTAAAGAGCACACAGTTCATCGACACAGAAAGGGTCATGTTGTCACTCATCACTGCACACAGCTTTTCAGAACAAAACACTAGTAACAAACATATTAGAGTAATTTCTACTAAAATAATCACACCACACAAGATTTTTCCGTCGCAATTATGACTTGTTTTTTCCATTATTAAGAGAATGAGAAAGTGTCTTTCAGGCTGGATTTATTTTAGAGGAGGTGAGGTGATTTGAGCGATTTTGACAAGTCAGTGATTTACCAACTATGTAGTCCACTGCTATTCTCTTTTTAGTCCAGTGTTTTTTAGCCTATAAATTTGTTTACATTTTAGCAAATTGTCATTAAAGTACTGCCGAATTAGCTTTTAGGAGTTCCGACTTGCATTACACCCATGGATGTACAGATAATGATCACTGGATCACTTTGATCATGAAGACGACGTAAAAATGTGATGATTATCAAGCAAGTTATGAAGCGTCTTTTCTCTATGGTTTCACAGCGGATTTACGGTCGTTTATTCGCGATGGACGTCGCAGATAATTTTCAAGAAGTAGGCCTGTAGATCACATTCAATGATGTCAATATGTTTTTTTTTTTATGTCTGTGTGTTTAGATTTGACTGAGTTATGACCTCATGCAATAAAGTTGCTGGCTGACATATCCTAATCATATTATTTAATTATAAGGTTCTTTTTCATATTTATGAATTGTTATCTCATAAAACAGAAACTGAATCATAATTATAAATACCACAGTCATGACAGAACCTTCATATAATTATGAAAGTGATGAATGTGACTAATAACACATTTGATCAATTAATTATTTTATGTTCATATTTAAGAACCGCTGCTAAGTGTTCCAAAATAATAGGAATCAGGAACAAGGAAAAAGATTGGTATAATGAATATTATGAATACTTACAGTTTGTGGCACACTAATTGATTTTTGCATTGAACACATTTTCTTACCAAACAATATGCCAAGATTTTGAACTATAAATGATAAGAACCAGAATTCATTTGGGAAATGCATTAAATGCACATGTTTTAAAGTCAGCTTTTTCTGTTATCAGAATCCATAATTCAACCCCTGTGAATCAGTTCAATGAGGGAAATCAATTTGTTTAATTGATTGATTGCTGCTTTAGTCCAATCATGTGTAAAGGGCAAAAGAGTAGGCCTATATTCTACAGTCAGGAGCTGATGCATGCAATACAGGTTATCAGGACAAGCTGCAAAAACACCTCTAAACAACTCTAAACAGTGAAACAGGATAGACATAGATCAACGAAAATATCAGAAACAAAAGACTAAACTATAAACTATATTCAGTGGAGCAGTGCTGAGGACGGATTTGAGTTTAAAAGTCTGATAGCTTGGAGGAAAAAGCTGCTCCGTGTCTAGAGGTGCAGCAGCTGAGACTTCTATATCTCTAGAAGGCAGCAGGGTGAGCAGGCTGTGGCTGGGTGGGTACTGTCCCTTAGTATCCTTGGGGCTCTGCATAGGTACCTCACCTCACCCATATCACTGATGCTTGGGAGATGGGTATCTTCTGAGCAGTTTTAATTACCCGTTGCAGACTCCAGTCCTAGGCCGTGCATTTCTCAGGCCAGTGATGTTTCTAGTCAGGATCATTTCTATTGCTCCTCTGTAAAAGCTGACAAGAACTTGACACAGTTATTTAACCTTCTTAAACTTCCTCAAGAAATATAGTTTCTGAGCATTCTTCACTAGTGTGGAGATATGAGACGACTATGTCAGGTTTTCGTGGTGCTGATTCCCAGGAACGTGAAACTGTTTACCCGATCCATCTCAGGTCCACTGATGTAGACAGGAGTGTTTATCTTTATCTTCTTTTTCCTAAAGTCAGCTCCTTTGTTTTGCTGACATTGAGCAGTAGGTTATTCTGTACACACTACTCTGCAAAATTGTCAGTTTCCTCCTAACATGAAGTCTTATCGTTGTTTGAAATCCAGCCGATGATGGTGGTGTCATCCGCAAACTTCACAACAGAGTTCTCTCCATGTTGCGGGATGCAGTCATGGGTGTACAGCGTGAACAGGAGGGGGCTGAGCACACTGCCCTGGGGGGCTCCGTTGCTGAGCACTAGATTGGAGGAGGTGTGTCCAGCTATGTGGGGTCTGTTTGTAAGGAAGTCCAATATCCAGTTGCAGAGTGTTGTATTTATATTTATTTATATTTTCTGTTTCATGGGGGAGATTGTGTTGAATGCTGAGCTGAAAATCACAAACAGTATTCTGATGTTGTTTCTATCAAGGTGTGTGAGGGCTGAGTGGAGGGCAGTGGAGATGTCTGCCAAATGACTTTTATACAGATATAAAGTAAAATTATTAAAGGATCAATTAACACCAAATTACATATCACATACCACTAAGCTGCTCTGGAAAACTCTCCATCTTGTTGCATTTGTTTCAGAAGAGCAACCAAAGTTTGATCCCAAAGAGTGGAGGAAGTTAAAGAAGGTTTCCTTGCTGTGTGTTGCAATGTAAGACTCCAAACTAACAAACTTTCACCAGGAGAATTAACTGTAATATTAAGGACCATTTGAGGACATTTCTATAAAAGGAATATAAAATAAAAAAAATACATGACCATTATTTTGGTTGTGCATAAAAGCCTTTTTTTCATTCAAAAGAGAGCTAAAACAAGCAGATATTTACAACATTTAAAAGATATTTCAAATATAAAGTCTGAACACAAAATTAATCATTGAAAAAATAATCATGCTAATTGCTGCATTTAAAAATTGCTCATTTGGATGCTTCACAAAGGTAAGAATCCATTATAATCTATTAAGGAAAACTACAGTGTTAATATATGAAAAGCATGCATGTCCCAATCTTCATAAAAGCAAAAAAACAATAAATACTTTTAATTTAATAGGATGAGGAATAATACATCCCAAGTAGGATCTCTAGGGAAGACTAAAGGGCAAAACTGAACTCATTTTTTGTTTTGTATAACAGTTAAGACCCAAGGAACGAATCGCCTCCACCTCTTCTCTCTTGTTACTGTGGGTGTGTCAAAGCTAGAAAGCTAGCCAGTAGCTTGCTCATAAGCAAAACATTGTGTAAATAAGCTGAGCCACTAAGCAACCTTGGGCCACAGCAAGGTGGTTGCCATTGCCAGCAGAGGGCCCTCTACAGTCACTGCTTGTCAGTGGTGAAAAAAAATCACTGAAAAAAGAAACCTTTCATAATAAAATAAAATGAAAGACAGGCCTCTATATTACCATAACAAGCACAATAACAAGCATAAACTTAGTGATTATTTAATTTAGTTATATAAAGTTACTATGAAAAATCAGCTGTGACCAAAAGGCTATGACCCCTGACTCCTGCTGGGTCAGGCTTGTTGTCTGACAAGTGAATATCAGATTGTCTGGACTTGTAAAAAGACAACAGAGGAGCCTCGAAAAAGAGAGGAAGCAAGAAGCCCACAGGCTTAGTTTTCCTATGCCTGAATTTTTAGATAATCTGAACATTAACTAGTCTTAGTTAGCTGCGCTTATATTAACAATGCTATTGCTATACTTGCTAACATGCTAAACGCGAAAGCATCACAACTTTTACAAACTGCATAAAATTGGTATTGTATTAGTATTAAATCATAGTTTAGGATGTTATAAACCATTTAACAGGACAAAACCAGATAGGCCAGGTTTGAACATGGTCATGTCACCATGAAGCTCACACTGCTGGTAAGTTATGTGATTTATTTGAATCTATAGAGATGCCCCGTCCTTTGAGTTTAAATCGAAAATGTCAGGTAGGGACTGTGTAGTAGCTGTTTTAAAGGACTGATTATTGAGCAATATCATGGGGCCTCCGCCAAAGCTGCCAGTGTTGAAAAGACATCTTATCCAAAGTCACTTTTTAAAAGGAGACAGCATCAAACTCTGGCAGATTGTCTTGCATTATAAGATCCACCAAATATAAGCCAAGTACACAAGTAATTTCAATTCAGTCAATTTATTTATTTTGTTTTATTATTTCATAGCAGGTCCGTTAACCTCCTCCTCTACCTCTGTTGTTGCTGTCATCCAAGAAGCTGACAATGTTGTTAAGTTTAGGCCTACATCAGCAGAAAATGAACACTTATTCACCTCTAGGAACACTCAGTGTATGAACATGTGAACTTACAAAAATTAATCATTTTCTGTGTTAATCTTCCTCATAGTTCTACCTGTGCCTACTGAAGTGGAGAGCAGTACCATTATGCTTACTACCACACCTGTCTCTCCAGTTTCTACTCCTCCAGTGGATCCAGCTGACTGGCCATCAGTCCTTAATGTCCATTGACACGTTGATGTGGTGAGCAGTAAAACCAACACAGGTTGACAAAGACATTTTGACTTTGACACTCAGACAGTAAAAGTCTATCATTACATGTTTAGATCACTCATAAAGGAGCTGATTGAGAAAAATTACGCTATCAACTGTTTTGTAGTTTATGTCTCTTGAACTGTTGTTTGGCTGTTGTCAAAGATTTGAGCTTTGGTCAGTCATAATCAGTTTATCAGTCTGTTTATTCAGAACTAAGTTCATCAGTGTCTACTGGGTCTTGCACTGCGATTAAGCTCAGTAGCACTGGTGGTATCATATGCTTCCTGTTTGACATCAAACATAGTAGATAGTAATAAAGAGTGTAGTCCAGTTATTGTTATTAATCAGAATCAGCTTTATTGCCAAGTAGATTCGAGAAATTTGCTTTGGTGTTTTTGTGCTAAACAAACATGGCAGGTTTAAGAATATAAGAAAGATTTGTCAGGTCTTATCTAAAAACAAGAGATGTTGTTTCTGTGTCATATATAGTGACAACTAAATTTTGATTAGGGCCCGGCCGGCTCTGCGTTCCAGCCGTGATTTGTGTGTCAGATAACTTTAAATGACTTGCCCACAAACATTCAGCTTACTTTCCTGTTTGCCAAGACAGGCTGTTGTTGTGATCGGTTGTGATGTTAGCTATAGTAGCAGCAGCAACTGTAGCAACAGTGTGCTAACCCACAACTTAGCTAATGTTAGGTACAGTACTTGCTGTGATGTCATGGTATTGGATTTCTCAGGAATCACATACCCATTATTTACTCACCAAAGGTATTGTACTGTAATTAATTCTGTGGGAACCATAATTGTCTGGACCAAATAATAATGAAACCTATCCAATAACATTAGTTCTTGCAACATTTCACTCAAAACTACAATTGTGAACCTCATGGTAGCGCTAGAGGAAATTCAGGGTCATCAGGGTTTCTTCTCTAAGGGAATGTGAATGTTTGTATTTCATGGGTATATATTCCTTTTTTCTAGTGTTTTAAAGTGCACATCTTTGCACAAACGTGAGCTATTTCTGCAGTATTCACAAGGTGTCTGTGTGTGTAACCAGTTTTGATTATATAGTCTATTTCAGTTAAGTAATGTAGCACAGTAATTAACATCTCTCACACTCCGTAGGTAAGTTAGTTTTTTTTATGTGAGCCACTTCTCTATGCAGCTCTCGAACACTGTGAAGTTGGAGTGCCATTGAACGTGCTTCACTCCAGAGTGAACGCACACAGACACGTCCCCACGAGCGTCCAGGCTCTTCAGCCCAAACGTGTCGTTCGTGTAAAACTTTTGAAAGGAGAGAAGAAGAAAAGGACGGGTTATTACAAAATAGAAGGAGAGACAGATGTCTACCACTTGACAGAGAGCTTAAAGTAAGAATGAAGATGAGTTTACATGCGATGTAGAAGTGGTACAATTTATAAAAGACGTGTGGTTTGACAGATTTGAAATAGATACATTAGTTGGCAGCTTACCTCCTGCTTCCTCATTTCCACAACGTTTTCATTGCTGTCATAGAATCCAAAGTGGCTGTGCAAAAAAAGAGGAAACAGTCAGTCCAGGTAAAGAGGTCTTGAAACCTCTGCTGGTTTGACCAGAAACAGTTCACTCAACACACAGAAGAAGTTAGTAACTACTTCATGTTATTGTCTAGATTGATATACAGAAAAAAACATTCACATATTTAAAGGTTTTGATTTTCTCTTTTTTGCGGAAGAACCTCTGACTTCATGTGCGACCCCCTCCCCCACTTCAGAAACCGAACCTACAGCCTTGATCTAAGTTCAAGGATGTCCTGATGTGTACACTGTAGTTCTCTTTTCATTGTGTCATTACACTGGCACATCACAAAATGGTTATCATGTAAATAATACATGTGTTGTAGTGATAGTATTGTAGATATATATTGTATAATTTAAATAGATAGCATATTGTTTTATCCACCACTGATTAATTAGGCTTTTTATGACAGACACAATAAGATGACAGAAAATCAATAGTGTTTATATGAATTGTAAAACTTGATGACAGTTAAACCTGGACTGCCATGGTGTGATGACGCCATCATCTGGTCCTCCAATTAGCACAAGCTTCTTGATGCGCAGGAAGTTTTCCCTCCATACTGAGAAGGTGAAATGGAGAATTTATTTTTTTTAACAATGCACATTTTTACTGTACATCCACAAGTACATAATGACCATGACAGTAATTGATTCCATTACTTTTCACTTTGCTGTGAGGTTTTTCACCATTAAGGATCGGCAGAAAGCTGTTGCACTGCAGGTAGCGGGACCTATGGTGAGGGTCTGTGGAGAAAAGATAAATAAATATCTGTTTTTGTATGTTTTAAAGTACAAATGTAATTTCATGTTTGCTGCCTTTCAAATTATTGTTGCCCCCGACCTCATTCTCACCATTCCAGTAGTCGCAAATAGATACTTTCTGTCCCAGCGTGTTGTAGCAAATATGAAACACTGTCTTCTTCATGCAGTCCGGAAATACCTTCTTCAGGTAGTCTGTGTCTGTGGAGAAATCCAGTGTTTTGCAATGTAGGATCTTTTACAAATAAATGATGTTTGATGCTATATATTAAAAGTTCTTGTGAATTAGAGTTCTAAAATATCATCATTGTCTGAATGACAAAGGTTATCTAGACACACTTCTGACCTCCATACTGCCCAGCCAGTGGTGAAGACAGCGAAATGAAGGTGTGCACCTTGTGGTCTGGAGTCGTGGAGAGAAGCGCTCTACAAATTAGACCACCTTAGAAAAAAGGAAGAGGACAACGATGTCAAAACACAACAGTTCTGACAAACCAATACACAGTATGTGATCTGCTGCGTTATTATTGTTTAGTGACTCTGTAGAGACCCACATATTGTGTTTATGCTAAGAGTGGAGAAGAAATGACTGTTGTTACCAAGCTGGTGCCTCCCTCTGAATGTGTAGCATCAAATTAGACATGTCCTAACAAGACTGTTTATTGTTTCCCTGCCAATATTTAACAACCTACGGCTATGCTAACGGCTGTAAGGCTGTACTTATGACAGTAATGCTTTTTAGATAAATGCTAACATTAACAAGCTAACATTCTTGTTTACCGGATATGACATTTACCCTGTTCACTTTTCTGAGTTTTGTGTGTTAGCATTCAAAAATTTGGTAATTAGCAATAAAACTAGCGGAGGTTGATGGAATATCATTGGTTTTGCTGGTATTTGTACATAAATCAAAGGACAAACAGATTTTTTGATCTAATGTTGGTTAGTAGAAAGGTATCACTAAAGTGATTACCATCAATCCTGAGGGGTGCACCTAATTTCATTGCAATCCAGTAGTTTGCAATATTCAGTCCAACAGTTGTTGAGACATTTCACTGGAAACCACAACCTCAGGGGGCATTAGGGGAAAAGTCGGAGATCACCAAAGTCGTTACCTGAGAACCATGACTATCTGTAATAAATTTTGAGCCAACATAGTCTACAATCTAGAAGATGTTGAGCTATTTCACAGGATAAGTGGAAAAAGTCAGTAGGATTTATGTTCTAGGGACCATAACTGGCTCTAAAAAATACAATGGCAATCCATCCAATAATTTTTGGAATATTTCCACATGGACCAAAGTGGTGGACTGACAAAGCAACATACACTGGGAAGTGTTTTAAAATGCCTGCTGTGAAAAAGACTTATTGGAGGACAGTAGACTATTTGAATTAATAAACATACATAAAGATCAATTTTTGCTGATGATAATTAGAAAATGTGTACACAGCTATATGTCCAACCTGAGGTTAAAAGTTTTTAAAAGTTTGTAATTTGTTTTCTGCTCTGAAATTTTTGAATACAAAAGCACATTAACTGCAGAACTGTAAGAAATGGGATACGCTTATCTCAGTATGCTAGAAATGGGGAAGTTGAAGATGTGTGTGTGTGTGTGTGTGTGTGTGTGTGTGTGTGGGGGTGGGTGGTGTGCATGTACTTGGAGAGATATGATTGCGTGTGTTTGTCATTGTCAATAATTTGCACTGCATTGTTCAGCTATTTGTTCAGTCTTTGTGTATAAACATTTGTCCACCCTCATATCAACTGCACTGCGTTACATAGGCTACTGTATGTGTATGCAAGGGTGTGTGTGGTCATGAATTTGAGAGACCTCGTGAAAGACAAATTAAACATCATGCCATTAACAGCCTTTTTACGAAACTGTTTGTTGCCCTGTAACAATTGTACTGTAAGTGTTCTTTCACTCTGGAGTGCTCTGCATGAACTTTGGTTGTCCTTGTAGTCAGCATGCACAAATTATACATCTATTATTATATCAACATCCACGCTCTAACATCATCTCACAGTGAGAATCTATCTTGGTCTCTGACAGACTGACTGACGCCTCTCTTCTCATTTACTACATTATTGGTTTTTAAGTAAGTTAATACAACAATCCTGTAATAAATACTACTGTCATGAAGGTTTTATAATGTTTTTGCTGAAACTGATTTACAGTGGTGTTGATTCAACGTTATGGTCATTTTGGAGGATGTAGTTTGTGGTGCTGTTTAACTGTACTGCATTGGCTTGCATGTTTTTAGACTGTGGTAGTTCTCCCTGTTTCATGCAAACATGTAAAGTTCCACCAGCTTATTTGGCAATAGTGTTAATCAATGATCCACTGCGCCCCTATGCTGTGAGTACACACAGGGCACTACAGATAGCAGTTTCATTATATTAAAACCTTTACAAGATCCAGAAACCAAACAGTACAGTTTGTGGTAATTTAATTAAACACATTTTCATTTATAGTGGAATATGTACCAAGTGAAACAAAAAATCTTAGAACTAGATTTTGTCATTGGGAAGACAGAATAACAAGATCACACAATAATGCAGGACCACAGTGATATTGCACTTCAGTGGTGCAAATTCCCAGACAAATTTGCAAGTCAGATAACCAAAATGCAAATGAACTATGGTGAACGTGGGGCTTTGGGTCCAACCCAGTGCAAAAGTTCACATATCTGTCTCTTAAGTGCTTTAATCATTTGAACAATTTATTTCACCCTGGTCCTTATGAGCTCCTATTTCTTTTCTAAGCTCTTCAGTCTTGAACTGGCAGGACATTTTAACTCACAGACTTTTTGTTACATGGCTAAAGTATGGCAGTGTTTGACATTAGTGTGTATGTTTAAAAGTGTATGCAAGTGTGTGTGTGAATGGGAGAGATGACCTTGTGAGAAGCACAGAAGATGGAAACCATCAGGGGCCTTTTGCATTATGGAGTTGATTTTTTTTCTGAAGCATTGGACCTGCTTCCACAATGGCTTGAGACTGGCCAAGTTGTCATACAAGTCAATCGCTGTCACCTCAGTGCCTGGATGCACCTGGGAAAAACATGCAAAAGAAACCGAATAGAGGTGGAACAGATTACACAAATCAATTTAGTAATCACTGATTAAATCAACTGAGGAAACTATCAGCTTGACGACTGATAATGTTTTCAGTCAGTCAGATGTGGGTGCACATACAGAAGTTATTCCAAAACAAAACTGATCCTGAGGAATAGAAAATGACGAGGGAACAGAAATCATTACCTTGAAACCGCTTGCTGATTTTCACTTCACTGGAAACTGACTGCATTTAAAATTATCTATGCAAGCTTCTGTAGATCAAAAGTCCAAAATAATTAATGCCTAAGTTAAGTGGGAGGTTTGACAGCTTGTGAATATGAAAAGTAGGTTTAAAAGGCATTTCTTTAAATAAAATGTGTAAAGTTTCTGCAAAAACAGGCAGACCAAAATTCCAATGTTCATTATCTTTTCTACTAATAATACTCAATAATTTTGAGGTACTTGTACTTTACTTGAGTATGTCCATTTAATGCTACTTTATACTTTTACTCCACTACATGTCAAGGAAAAATATTGTAGCCTACTTTTTTTCTCCACTACATTTGTTTGATGACTTTATAGTTACATGTTACTTTGCAGATTCAGATTATTAATACAAAATGTAATCAACAAATTAATGATGATTATTATTTAGATTACATAACCAGTGTAAATCAGCGCCATGTTTAGAGTCAATGCATCAATTTTAATAATCCAATAATGTAGCCTAATATAATATGAACCATTCTGCGTAAGGAGTAGCCTACCTTTACTTAAGTTAAATGTGTTTTTCATGGTAATACGTTTGTAGTTTGATTTCTGTAACATTTAGAAAGCAGGACGTTGTTACCTTTACTTAAGTAAAAGATCTGAGTATGCTATTTCTCCCTCCACTGATTTTAAAACTGAATGACTAAAATGAATGACGAACTAAAGAAGTTACTTCTGCCTTGTCCTACCTTAGTTATGTAATTAGACAGCGTTCTGAACTGTTTTGGTCCATCAAAGATCCCATGCACGATGATGACTGGCTTGTACCCGTCAACGTAAACCCTCATCAGCAGCAGCAGCAGCAGCACCGATCCTCGAAAGATCTGCGGAGTCTTCATCTCTACCCGGTCACAGGTGAGACCTCTAGCCGAGCAGAATGGGGGATCAAGAGAAGGGACCGCAGAGAGCCTCGTGAGATCTTATAGCGCTGATGAGTAGCCTAATAATCAATCTCATTCAAAGATAGTTTGTAGACCTGGAGAGCATATGTGCGCTTCCTTCCTGATCTAGTAATGTAGCCTATCGTATGTTTACTTGTCTGTGGTGTGTAATTTCACATCCGTTTTTAACATACAGTTTGCCTACTTATGATCTCAAGCCTCGCCGTCCCACCTGACACTCACCAGGTTTTAAAACGACATCATTGTTAAGTTACTAGGCCTAACCTAAATTTAAAAATTGCATCACTTAATCATTTAACATTTTACTTGAATACTAATAGGCTACCACGAATAATAATAACAATATTAATGGTAGCCTGCAAGTATAAGGGAAGTACTCACGTAGCCTAAAATACATTCAAGTAAAATTTAAGTGTAGGTCTTCTTCGTTACATTCTACCATTGACTATATAGGCCTACTATGCAAATCATCTCTGCAGAACCGCCTATGTCTGTAGACTATTATGTGTGGA
This sequence comes from Lepomis gibbosus, assembly GCA_029875015.1. Lineage (NCBI taxonomy): Eukaryota > Metazoa > Chordata > Actinopteri > Centrarchiformes > Centrarchidae > Lepomis > Lepomis gibbosus. The sequence goes on along the minus strand of JAPMOB010219019.1, from coordinate 24,340 downwards.
AATGTGAAAGTGAAGAATTATATTCTTTTTTAAAACGCTATGTCTTTGTGATTTGTCATTGGGCAGAAAACTGAACATTGCGTATTACAATACTGTGATGTTGCTGTTTTCCTCAAAATGTGTAGTCTAAATGTTTAATGTTTCCTAAAAAAACAGTCAGCAAAAACAACACACCGCCGGTGTTATAGGTAGCCTATAGATAACGTATATATGCTGAGAAAAGAGGTGGACAAATCTCTGTAAGTAGCCTAGAGCCTACATCTGTTCTGCCGAATGCATCCAACTCTTTCAGATGAGTTTAAATGAGGTATCGCCACATATTTTTGCTGAAACGTAAGGAATGCTACGTCTACTGAGTATACTAAAATACTGATGACTCTAAACATTCATAAAATAGAAACTTGGAATCAGTTACCATTGATGAACCCAACAAAGAATATAACATCATTTTTTAAAAAGTACTTTGAAAACTTGGCACAAGTTGTTTTTCAGATAACCACACGGGGGCAGGAAGCGCTGCAGGCTCTGGTGCAGCTCTGCTCTTCGGTAATTTGATATGACGTGTTTCCGCTTTCGACATCAGCGTGCGTTAAGCTAAGTTAGCACAACATGTATTGATTGTTTTTTGTTTGTGTGGTGTTTTTCTGGACAAATAAAGCCACAAATACATGTCTAAGCATCTACGGAGGGATTTTCGTATCCATTAAGTGTCCTTGAGGGACAGCTCAAGTTAACACCTCATTTGTAGCTGGAGTTAGCTGAGTTTGCTAACTCACAGCTTGCTGCTTCTAGCATAACAAAAACGTTGTTTGAGCATTTTGATAAGCGGTAAGTGAAGTTTATGAGGGTTTTATGTCTCAACGAAAGTATAGTAGCTCCTTCCTTACAATCTAAATTAACAAACCTAAGGTTACAAATAAAAACAGTCCACGAAATTACTTGTTAACGTCTTGCAGAATATAAAGTTAACTGTCAGAGAGTTATTAAATATTACCAGCCAAGTTTGTATAGTAACTTAATATGTCGCTTTTTTACTATTCAGGATCTGATTCAACTTTTTTGGCCACCTAACGTTATGTTAACTCCTATTCTCAAAACTTCTTAGTATTCACACAGTGCAGAAGACACATTTACAGGATGACACCGATATATGTAACGTTGCAGGATTGTGGTGCATGTAGTAGAACGAGAGTTTATGGTCCGGCTTCGCAGCTTGTACTGTACTCTGGTTGTACACAACAGCGTGGGTGACTGTAGTCTGACTGTGATTCCCAGGTCGAGAAGCAACGTCACGTATTTATTTCCAAATACCAATGTATTCGATTAGTAATTTATCATAAAATGCAGCACAACTCAATATGTGAGTCATTAAATACATCTGTTTCTTACATATACTAAGTATTGTAATGTATATAGCTTTTGAGTGTTTCTTGTTTTCCATGCTATCATTCATTTCATGTAGTTCTTTAGTGTCTTCCTTACTAGGGCTAGGCAATATGGCCAAAATGTTATTATTTTAAAAAATTCACATCATTGGGTATTGATAATTATCACAATAAATGTCAAATCGTTATTAAGTTTAAAGGCTGAATTTTATTCCTGGGTTAAAGTTGAAGAAACCAGATGGTTAATTGTAAATGAAATTAGATTGTTCTTTATGGTCAGAACATGATAAACACTTGCCAATCTGTGGATCTAAGGTAGAACATTCAAAACAATTATGATGAAAGCTTTTTTAAAGAAATAAGCTTGAGTAAAATTAAGTCATATCCTTTTTCAGTCCCTTTTCCTCAACAAAATAACTAAAATAATAGAAAATTGAAGTTATTTCAGATTATTTAAATTTAAGTTTTTATATTGTTATTGAGGGGTGGTGTCTGTGATGGAGTTTTCATGTTCTCCCCGTGTCTGCGTGGGTTCTCTCCGGGTGCTCCGGCTTCCTCCCACCATCCAAAGACATGCAGGCTAGGTTAATTGGTGTCTCTAAATTGTCCTTAGGTGTGAATGTGAGTGTGAGTAGTTGTCTGTCCATGTGTGGCTCTGCGATGGACTGGCGACTTGTCCAGGGTGTACCCCGCCTTTCGTCCTATACCAGCTGGGATAGGCTCCAGCCCCCCGCGACCCTGTACGCAGGATAAGCGGTTGACGATGAATGGATATTGTTATTGAGGAAAATTTTATCACATTCATTATTGTTATTGTTTTATTGCCCAGTACTATTTCGTACTTAGTTTCTTGTGCTGCTGTAGTTGCTTGTGCATTTCTCTTCTGGGGATAAATAAGGTTTTCAGTCTATCAGGGGTTTTTTTCTCTAGAAATGTTGAAAAGACCAACCAAAGAGATCAGGTCCTGAAGTAATGTCTCCTCATCTCTTACATAGTCTGTAGAAAATGCAAAAGAAAAGAACATATTATTCAATAATAATTTGACACAGATGAGGAGCTTTAATCAGTATTTATTTTAACATTTTTTTCATTAAACAATAAATCATCAGTTTTTTTTAAACTGAAACTAACTCTATGTTTACTATGTGTTAACTGACTAGCTTGGTTGTAACCTGTAGTTTCTGCAACGACATGTTTTTTGCTCCCTCAACAGGTGCCATGGCCAATCTAGAGCAGTGGGTGAATGACCGTCTCCATGACATCCTCGGGTTAAGTGACCGATATGTGTCACAATTCATGATCGGCACTGCACGGAAAGCATCGAGTTCTGAAGACTTTGTGACTCGGCTCGAGCAGACAGGCACGATTGACATCGACCAGAGTGTGATTGCCTTTGCACAAGAGCTCTTTGATAAGGTATATTCGTCAAATTTGTCATTCCTTGTGAAAACCTGCCACAGCTTATTTACATACACTTTAAATCTTGAATCTAATGTTACAGTAGTTGCTTTTTAATTTTCACTATGGGAAGTTTTTGGTGGGAACGACACCCAACAATCTTTTACCGCTGTGTGTTATAGATTCCTCGCAAGCAGGTTGTTGAGAAACCGTCCCGTGCGATAGAGAGGGAAGCCATTGAAATGGACAGGAAGAATCGAACGTACACGTTACTAGAGGACAGCGACAGCGATGGAGACGCTGTGAAGGAGAAGCAGAAAGGGAAAAAGAAAAGCAAAGACAAGGACAGAGGAAACAAGAGGAAGCACATCAGACAGAAGAAAGTCAGTGAGTCGTCTAGTGAGGAGGAAACAACTAAAAGGTAATCCAAATATTTTGTGCTTACTTTATTTTGCTTGCTTAGTTTTTTCTTAGAATTTGTTGTTTGTTACATATTATTCATGAAATAACATGTTTTTGTGTTGTGCTAATAGTAGAGCAAGACTGGCTCTCTCATAGCATTTGCTGATAACAGTTATAACAGTGATAACTGAATAATTTTCCAATTTATTTTGAGTTTATCATATTTGTAAATGCTGTTTTAGTTGCGGTTCTATCTAGTTCTTTGTACTAGTTTTTGCTCGGTGGGTGGTAATAGTCAAACAGTGGTTAAAATTAGGACAATTACAGCCACCCTGTTCATGCAGTCTCACCTATAATTGAACAGTCAGTTAAAACAGGAGCAGAGATTTTGCATAAAAAAAAATTCCACCAAACAAGAAAACACGAGAGGTGACAAAGAAACCAATAATACAGAAAAATCATGGTTATTCTCAGAAGTACTAAAGTAGGGGTTTTCTGACATGCTGCAAAGCATTGATATACTGCAGCGCAGCATACTGTCAAGCCATATCTGGAATGTAGGCTTAAAAATCTTTTGTTCCTTTTTGGACAAAATACCAGATTTGTGATCTAAATTGAATAATTGTGTTTTTTGTGCAGTGTGTGTTGTGGAGTTAAAAACCTCTCTTAACATATTTATGTTGTTTGCCAGTTCCACCACACATAGAAAGGAATTGTATTTTTGCATATGAAAAGACCGGACATGTCAAGCCATAATATAAGTACTCCCAGAGAAAAGAGTAGCAACCTGTAAATATTTATCATCACATGTATCATTCAGTTAATCTTTAGTACTTTTAGTACATTGATGCTTGATGGATTAAGGCAGTGGTTGGGAGAACAGAAGAAGAGATAGTCAACCAAGTATGGAAGTGCTGAACCATTCTTTGTTGGTCACCATAGTCTTTTAAACTTTCATAGAAGCAGCAGTTTGATTAATTTTTTCCTTAGTATCAGGGGTAATTCAGGCCAAAGGGACCAAACGTCTACCAAGAAAGAAGAAGAGGAAGAGGAAGAGTGGGAGAAAGAAGAGAGAGAACGACAGCAGGACATTGATGAGAGAGATGCTTTTGCAGAGCGAGTGAAGCAGAAAGACAAAGACAAGACCCGCAACATAACAGAGAGGACTGACAAAAAGGTGGGAGATCAGGCAATTACAACACCTTTTTTTAAGAATGAGCCATTATGTCAAGTAGTTAAACACCTTTGCCTTTTGTTTGTTGTTCTGCAGGCTTATGAGGAAGCTCAAAAGAGGCTGAAGATGGCTGAAGATGATCAGAAGAACATGGTAGGTGCTCAAAGTTGGGGGACAAGTTTTGGTTTATGCTGAATCATACCATGTGTGTCAGAATATTTTTTTGGGGGGGAAATTCAGTTTCCAGAGTTCTAACTGTGTTTTTACGTTTCTAATCCTTTCTTCATCGTTCCCTTTCTAGGTGCCAGAGTTGAGGAAGCGCTCTCGCTGGGAGTATCTGAAGAAGAGAGAGGAAGAGAAGCTGGAGGACCTAGAGGCAGAGATCAAAGACGATGAGTACCTTTTCTCCACAGACGAGCTGACGGAGAGGGAGAAAAAGGAGTTGGAATACAAACGCACACTTCGGGACCTGGCTAAAGATTACAAAAAGGCCGGTGCCAAGGAACAAGAGGAGAGGAAGAACAGATACTATATGCCGGAAGAGAAGAGAAGCAAGGTAGGAACAATGGATGTCACACACTGACACAATGAGCAGAGACAGTCACCTACTAAAGTGTGATAGGTTCATTCGTTCAACTCGTTCCCCTCCTTCCCGCTGACCAGGAGGTGCCCCAGAAGGACCTGGAGCTGGAGGAAACTCCTATGGAGCTGGGTGGAGAGCAAGGCCGCTGGGAAGAGGAGAGGCTGAAGACGGCCTCCCTCAGCTTCGGTGCCAAGAGGGAGCGAGAGCAAGGGATGAAGCAGGAGCAGGAGAAGTATCAGCTGATCCTTGAGGAGGAGGAGATGATAGACTTTGTTAGCACTGCCATCACCATGAAAGGAACTCGGGCAGAAAAGGTGGGGTTCATGTGGTACTTTCTACTTCTTTATTATTAATATTTGTATCTTAAATTTCATTAACTTTTCTAATGATAAAAACCTGATGAAAACACTTTGACTAGTGTTTATTTAGTCTTGCCACGGTTTTGAATCTGCAGTCATATTAAAGGCAAGTCAATATGAGTGGGAGGGCAACCACAGAAAGATCACATGTGTAATCCTTGTCGCAGCCAGTATATCCATATGTCTTGTCAATGTGTCTTGGAGCAACTCCTTCCCGCTTACTCATTGAATACCACTATAGAAAAAGATAATCTGGTGAAAGAAATAATGCCAGTTGCTTTGTATTCTGACCTTAATGTGTACAGGATCAGGAGGCCCCGGCTCTCTCTCAGGCGGAGCTGAACAAACAATCCATGCAGGAGGTCCGACGCAGCCTGCCCATATTCCCCTACAGAGAGGACCTGCTAGCTGCCATCCAAGAGCACCAGGTCCTGGTCATTGAGGGGGAGACAGGCTCCGGAAAGACCACCCAGATCCCACAGTACCTCTTGGAAGATGTGAGTGCAGAATCTAATAATAGCATCTTGCACTCAGACATGTTATTTTATACCTGTTATACACATGTTATACTCACTATGGAACAGTGAACAGTACAACAAAGTCCAACAAAAGACAACAGAATTTGCTGCAAGAGAGCAGGACTGCAACAACAGTAAAGGTTAAAAAGCTTTACATTTTTCTTTAATTTTCTGAACCCTGTTATTTTCAATTCAATTTTAATTAAATAGCGCCGATTTATAACATAAGTTATCTCATAGCTCTTTTCAGATAGAGTAGGTCTAGACTCTAGTCCTTTTAATCTACAGATTAACCTTACACAGACACTCTTTTCTCATAATATTTACTAGATCCTTTTGTAATTTTGATCATCGGTTGACATATTTCTAACCAAGAAGTGTGTTGGCTTAAAGCCAACATGTGGAACTGATTCATATAACACTTACAGGAATACAAAAAGGAATTTGGGCCACCATTTTGGGAAATACACTCTTTTTCTTTCTTGTTGAAGGCCAGATGAGAAAATCAAAACCAAGCACGTATTACAGTAAATATTAAGTTACAGGTTTCTCGTTTTATGTTGGTTGTAGTACTTCTTTGCCAGGAAGAGTAAATTTCATTCTAACATGGTTCTTCCGGCACCACCACAAATTGTCATTTTTACACTTTTGTGTTCTAAGTGTGAGGCGGGCCTCCCTAGGGGGCTCCAAACAGTTTCAGGGGAGGCTCAGTGAATGGAAGTGAAACAATATTACATTACTTAATTGCATTAGTTATCAAAAGGAGGTCACATAGAATAGCCTACATGTGAGACAGTGTAGATACAGTAGTTTTTGGGGACTGTTTCCCCCCATCAGAGTCAGAAACTAATGCCTTAGGACAGAATTAAAATTATTTGGTGTAGCCAGCCAAGTTATGTCAAACAGCAATATTAGGCTATTTTGGATCAAATGTTGACTGTCTATGGGATCAAAAAATAAAATCATTATCCCATAGGCATAGTTCATTTAAAATTTCCTTTGGACAAAGCCAGGCTAGAGGTTTCCTACCATTTATCAGTCTTTATGCTAAGTTAACAGGCTGCTGGCTGTAGCTGCATATTTACCATATAGATATGAGAGTGGTATTGATTTTCTCATCTAAACTCTTGGCAAGAAAGCAATTAAAGGCTAGTTCAGACTATACGATTTTAGCCTGATTTGCCGCTTGGCTAGTTCAGTTATTATATACATGTTGTTGTGTGAACTACTCAACGACGCATCAGAACAGCTCCCAGACACATTTCTGACACATCACCAACGTTTGATATCTAGCATGCCAAATAGCTGCAGCGCAAAACACTTTTTAGTCCCCTCCAGCTCTCTCTGTTGCTCAGACAGTCCCTGATACCTGCGTGCGCTAATTCTTTCACCTATATTCTTTGTCTTTATAATTGCTATCTTTATAATAACAAACAGCAGCTGTTTCATCTGTGGGTTTGCATCATTTCCCGTTTCACATTTCAGGTGTAATTTCTTGACAAAATGTGTTTTGGAGACCACTGTCGGGTGACACAGCTACTGTCAGCTCGTGTAGTGTGTGAGAATCTATCTTTCAATCTGTTGTTTCTCTCTCAGGGCTACACTGAAGGAGGCATGAAGATTGGATGTACACAGCCTCGCAGAGTTGCAGCCATGTCAGTGGCAGCAAGAGTGGCACAGGAAATGAGCGTTAAGCTTGGGAATGAGGTGAATTGGACAAATTATCATACATATCCAATTTTATATTAACATTATTACAATTTTTTTTATTGATTCTAGTTTGGGCTAGAGGATGCAATGTAAGAATGAATTCTGTATTATACTGCATCATAGTTTTGTATTTGTACCACTACTGTCTAGGATTAAATATCTTTTTTAGCATTCTTTCTTTATTAAGTATTGTTGACTCTTTCTTAAAACCATTTGAAGTGGTTGAAAATTCTTGAATCAGTATTTTCAGATTAACTTTATTGCTTCATCCAGGTGGGTTACAGTATTCGTTTTGAGGACTGCACATCAGAGAGAACAGTTCTCAAGTACATGACAGACGGCATGTTGCTCAGAGAGTTTCTCACCGAGCCAGACCTGGCCAGCTACAGGTAACTCAAAGAAGGGAAACACTAAAAGCTGAGTAGCTCTTTAACCTGTTACTGTGCAGGTTATAAACAGGAATAAGATGTTTTTCTTTATGTCATTTGATCATTCATTTTTTTCAGACAGAAATTCATTATATTTTCTTGAAAAATTAGTAGTTTTCTACTTTTTCCCACATTTATGTGTTGCTGGTCACACTTTACAAATTCAACTTTCAATTTGGTTCAGGTGTCTTTCAATTATCAGGTGCCATATTTATTTTATTAACACCTAATTTCTCATTAGGTCATTTGTCATTTTTATGCTCCTCTTTGCAGTTTCAAATTTCAAATGCATATGTTCATGTACATATATTGAACTCCTACCTGTTCAATCGGCCCCTATACCCATTCTCTCTCTGTCTCCCACCCTCCAGTGTGATCATTATAGATGAGGCCCATGAGCGAACGCTCCACACAGACATCCTGTTTGGTCTGATTAAGGACATCGCCAGGTTCAGACCTGACCTGAAGGTGCTAGTGGCCAGCGCCACTCTGGACACAGAGCGCTTCTCCTGCTTCTTTGATGATGCCCCTGTCTTCAGGATCCCTGGCAGGAGGTTCCCTGTCGATATCTTCTACACTAAAGTAGGAACTAGCATGATGTTTGAATGCTTAATAAAAGGTCTCAGGTTCAAGCGAGTGTAGACAACCCCTGTCCCAAAAATCTAACTCTTCTGTTGTTGTACATATTTGTATGTTGTGTTGTCAAGGCTCCAGAGGCAGACTACCTGGAAGCTTGTGTGGTGTCAGTGCTACAGATCCATGTCACCCAGCCTCCGGGAGACATCCTGGTTTTCCTCACTGGACAGGTATTGACTGTTTATATCAAGCATGGCATGTTCAAGATTTATGTAAAGAGGTTCAAAGTTTTGGACACAATAGTAATGGGAGATTGTTGGTCTCCTCCTTATGTTGTGTAATAGCTGCATATGATTTTGGATGGAATCACTTAAAGATATGATTATACAGCTCATAATTTCTTGTATGTTGGAGACAAGTGTACTTGTTTACCTTGTAATTACATTTGAGAAGTGGGTGTACCCATAATGTTGCCTAAGGGTGCTTTAGCTCCTGACCTGTCGGTTCTAAGCGACTCTGGTGCTTTCACCAGTCAAGGTCACTTTGTTTAGGCTGACGGGAAAGTTGCCTAACAAATATATTTGTGCAAATCATTTGGTTACCATGGTAGCATGGAGTGTCCCTGATCAGTGAAAAGCAGTTTCAAAAGAGGAGTTTTGTGCTTTTATCTTACTTTGTGTATTTTGGCAGTTGCTCATTAAACATAGCAACCTTTATCATACTGTTACGCTAAATAATTTCTCTCTTTCGGCACCTGCGCCACATAACACCAAAACTGTCAACTAGTTACCTGTCAGTCCCTAAGGTTTATTTACAACTCATTGTTTATAAAAAAGCCAGAAGAATCAGGATCATCTTTATTTGTCAAGTATGTGTATACATACAAGAAATTTGACAGCAGTTTATAGTTGCTCTCAATGTACCTACACACAGTTCAAAGAACATTGTCTAGGAAGATAAAAATTGACATTAAAACAAGGACAACCAAGCTGAACGAAGATAGGTAAACATATAACCATTATGTATGTACAAGTAGGCAAAACAATAGATGCCTATTGTTGAAATGCAACAATGTGTCCTTTTTTACTGAACTACAGGTGTGAAAGCGGCCCAAGTAACCTTGTTTTCTTCACCAGTTTTCACTGAAGAATATTGCAACAGGGGTAAATGTATCCATGTGTGGTTGACTTTTTAACCTCTTGTCTTTGTGTGTCTTGTAGGAGGAGATTGAAGCGTGTTGCGAGATGCTCCAGGAGAGATGTAGGCGCCTTGGATCGAAGATAGCAGAGCTGCTGGTCCTTCCTATCTATGCCAACCTGCCGTCTGACATGCAGGCAAAAATCTTCAACCCTACTCCACCCGGAGCCCGTAAGGTGAGACAACGTCTTATTTCTGTGCAGAATACATGAGAAATTGTTATTGTTTCCTAATACAATTGCCCTGGATGTAGTAGGTCACTGTAGGATTAATATTTCATCTTGGCAGACACAAAATGCTCAGTGTAGACTATGACAACAACTTTGTTTCTTGAGCAATATAAATGAAGACAACAGCTTGGTGTTATCTTTTTACTGTATCAGTTATGTAAAAAGCAAGAGCCTTCTCATATTTAAACAGATTAAATGTCCATGCACCAATAAATGCTGCTGTAGTACAATGGATTAGTAGAGCGGCTTCGTATTTGTTCTTAACACTATTGAACAGAATAAAGCCTCGTTTTGATCTTTTGGTGTATTTCCTCCCATTGTTTAACAGCTTGATTTAATCTGCATTTTATCTGCATTCTACTTTGGACAGTGCTTACTCTTTAACTCTCGGCACCGTGTTCTCTGTCTGCCAATCCTAGGTGGTGGTGGCTACTAATATAGCAGAAACTTCTCTGACCATAGATGGCATCATCTACGTCATCGACCCAGGCTTCTGCAAACAGAAGAGTTACAATGCCCGCACCGGCATGGAGTCACTCATCGTCACGCCCTGTTCACGGGTGACTGCTCAATGTTTTTCCTAATGTTTAACAAACTTGGTGCCAGCGTTGACGTGAAGTAATTTTATCCAGGAGTGTAGTGAACTTGCATGTTTTCAAAACGCCAGTGTTCAGTAACTCTGGAACAATCACTGACATGTTATTGGTGCAGTCGATGAGGCAGCTGTTAATCTATGTGTGTGAGTTGTTAATAGCTGAATTGGTTCTAAATGTTTTGCCAGCTCATGCTGTATGTTTGTTTCATTTTTCAGGCTTCTGCCAACCAGAGAGCAGGCCGTGCAGGCAGAGTTGCTGCTGGGAAATGTTTCAGGCTTTACACAGCCTGGGCATTTAAACATGAGATGGAGGAAACGACTGTGCCTGAGATTCAGAGGACCAACTTGGGAAATGTAGTCCTGCTGCTGAAGAGTCTTGGTGAGGGGATGAAGTGCTCTTGGGTGTGATATGAAGACTATTAAAATGATGATATTTCATACACTTAAGTCATTAAGTTGGAGCACATTAAATCACTGTATGGTGGCTGTGACTGTGCAGTAAGCCAATAGTTTTTGCTTGCAGGCATCAATGACCTGATTCACTTTGACTTCATGGACCCACCTCCTCATGAGACTTTGGTGTTAGCGCTGGAGCAGCTCTACGCCCTGGGAGCACTGAACCACCTGGGAGAGCTCACCAAGGTGAAAAAAAAAATGTGAAAGGGGTTGCTTGTACTGAAACTGCAAAATCTCCTCGGTTTTACAGAGCTCCAACAGTTGACCAATTTCAAATACATTTCTAAAATTTCTAAAAATACAACAATAAAATACCAAGACAGTTATTTCATATTAAAGACGACAGGCAGGAAAGACCTATGATGCCGTTTGGTCTTAACATTTTGGTCGGATCGCCCTGCCATGAAAACTGTCTTCTGTGAGAGTGAGTTTCAGCGATTTTTATTTTTTTAGCTGTCCAGCCCACAACTTTATTATGTAGGTTCACTCTTACTGCTCTCATAGCATTGTTTTTTGCCACAGCCAGCAGCTGTTTCCAGCAAACAAAGCCTAAAAATCCACTGTACACTACCAGTTAGCAACACTTGATGAACATAGTGGAGCCTGCAGCAGCATGAATGAAGTCATTCATTTGTTTAACATCCAGGGGCTTTTCCAGGCTCTTGAAACATTGGGGGCTTAGCCCAGCCCAGAAATCTTTAATGTTTTCACCTGTTCTCACCCCCCACCCCCCCATTGCCGCTTACCCAAAGTTGGCCTACGTCTGTAAAGCAACAGTAAATGACATCTAACAACCATCTCATTTTCTGAAAATAATTAACACCTATAATATTAACTAGGGGTGGGGGGTCTAAACACTTAATTTCCTGCATTCTGGTGATTCTGGAACCAATTTATTGAGGAAATGTCTGCAGTGACAATTCAAAATAAAACAATTTAGTGTAATATAAAGCAGTAAGTAAGGCTGTTAGGCATTCTGTTTTGCTGTCAGATGTGTTTCTCCTATAGATCAACTGTTCTCAGTTAATTTAATCCCAGCTGAGTCTACATACATGCAGGAATGCCTGAAGTAGCCTAAATTATTGTGCATATGGCACCATTTCACCTTAAATATAATTAGTTTAATGAATTTGAATGTAGTTTAAAAAGCAATATTGATGAAATGTTCGATAGGTGGTCTGCCCCCCCCAGAAGATTTTGAGCATTAAAAACTTAATTTCCTGCATTCTGGAGACATTTTCTGCACCAATTTATGGTGGAAAAGACATTTTTAACAACTGCGTTTAAAAAGTAGTGGCTACATGTCCCCAGCGTCCCCACTGTAATTACTAAACTCTAATTAAAATTGGCTTTAATTAGAGTTATGTAAAGCTTTTCATGGAACAGTTGGGTCATAGAGATGTGGTGACAACAGTGCGTGGAGGGGGCCCAGAATTCCTGGGAGTGGGAGCTAGTAAGAGATGTGATTGGGCCAGCCCAATGTCAGATAGGCCTATATCTGGGACTGTAGCCTCGGCCTACTCGATGAGTAGGCCGAAAACCGAAACTGAAAACACTTGGGATCAAATAGAAATATCACTATAATTCCACATAAATGTGCACTTCAGCATTTCTGATAAAGTGCAGCTCACAGCCACTTCAAAGGGAATGAAGCATCCTGGAGACATATTCTCATGATATTCTTTCACTACTACTGTGCGGCGACTGTTAACCCTTTGTGTTAATATATTGACTTGACACTGACCGACAACATCTATATTTAAATGTATTGATTACAATTTTGCAATTCAGAAGTCGCGGACAAGCCCTGAAGCTGTGAGCAATGCGCTCTCTCTCTCTCTCTCTTTCCTCTCGTGCTCTCTCTCTAAATGCATACAGGCTGAGTAACGGTGGGGGATCACATATACTGAACTTCAAACAAAATCTATCAATATTATTGCGAGTAGCCTCCGCTCTTTGCAGACCTCAGATACAGGCTGTGTGACATGAAGATTATTGCATATTAACATTGAAAATATATTTTTGCTGTTGTTGATTTACATTTGGAGCTACAGTCAAAACATCTGGGGCTAAAGCCGAGGAAAAAAGACCTGGCGACGCTGTTGTTAACATTTATTTCTTCTTGTTTGTCTGGGTTCAGCTGGGTCGCAGGATGGCTGAGCTACCGGTGGACCCCATGCTGAGCAAGATGATACTGGCCTCTGAGCAGTAAGTCTCCAGTGTTATACTAGCATGAACCCTTCAAATATATATCCATATTATAGGACACATCACCTTCTGTAATAATACTGTAGCGTAAAATGTATTGAATCAGTTAGAGACACTGGTTTTCTTATGTATACCAAACTCATTATGATGGTGTTTGTCCAATTCTTGATTATGCAGCTGGGGTTTGAGGTCAAAGAAGCATAGGAGAGGGAAGCTATTCTTAACTGGGCTGTCCAGTACAGTTTGGAAAATCAATTCTTGAGAGACTGATAACTTAGTTATCTCCATGGGAGAGGGTGATTCACAAGTTTAAACATGACTGACCAAATGAGATGTGGAGTAAACTAAAGAAAAAAAGGTGTATTTGTGCTCAGATTTGAGCTGACAAACAATACCTCCTTTTCATATTGACACGGCTCAGTATGCTGCTTTGAAGAAGAAAATTAAATCTGTCCAGTATCTGAGCTGGGAGAAATACAAAATGAATATAATTAAATTTTTTCACTGCCCACTCGTCTTTTGTGTGATAATGTGTGATTATATAAAATATACAATTGGGTTGCTCATATTGACCCTCAAATTGTCTACTTATTTAATGAATGTATGGCAATTTTCTCTACATAGCACTCTCTCTGCATTTTTGTTTATTTCCTTTTCATTATTTCCCTCTCTACCTGCTTCCAGGTACAAGTGTTCGGAAGAAGTGTTGACGATAGCGGCCATGTTGTCAGTAAACAACTCTATTTTCTACCGGCCCAAAGACAAGGTGGTGCATGCCGACAACGCCAGGATGAACTTTGTGGTGCCAGGGGGAGACCACCTGGTGCTGCTCAATGTCTACACACAGGTATAAACCCACGAGCTAGAGTTGAAGATACCCTGAGTTAAGTTGAAGTTCCCAACCTCTTTGACTCGTGACCCCTTAAAATGAAGCTATAGCAATTTGCGTCACAGGTTGTCATTTTACAAATTGAGACCATCAATCGAAGAGTGATTAAAACCGCCCACCCTTCCTACAAATAGAACGGCTGACTCAATGATGGTGCTACAGATAACATCAGGGGATCATCAGAGTTTTTACATTTCATCCTGCAGTGAGCTTGAATGTATCAAATTTCAATCCATCCAAAACTTGTTGACATTTCACTCAAAGCCACAAATGTCAATCCGCTGGTGGCGTTCGAGGAAATGTCAGAGGATATTCAAAGTCACTATGAGTGATACTGAATGTCTGTGCAAAACAATGAATCTCTGTGCAAAATTTAATTTAATCCATTAATAGTCCAGATATTTCACTCTGAACCAAAATGGTGGACCGACTGGCCAACATTGCCATCCTTAGAGGAAAGACACAAATTTTGTGCAGCAGGTATATGTTTTTCCGCTTTACACTCCTGTCATGCATTTCGCAAACCCTCTCATTTATCTTACAACACATTGTGGGGTCCAGACCCTCAGGTTGAGAACCACTTTTTCACAGCTGTGGCCTGCCGACAGCTATTACTTAGATCCCAGGTGTTGTACTAACTGCAGTCATGATGTCTGTCTCCCTCAGTGGTTGGAGAGCGGTTACTCCACACAGTGGTGCTATGAAAATTTCATCCAGTTCCGCTCGATGAGAAGAGCCCGAGACGTCAGGGAGCAGCTGGAGGGTCTGATGGATCGTATTGAGGTAGAGGTTGTCAGCTCCCATGGAGACAGCTTGCCAATTCGCAAGGTTAGTGATACTCAAAAGTTTGCCTAGAGTTTTACCACATTTTCCTGATAAAAACATGGAATCTGAATGTTGGTTCCTGATATTAATAGAGTGGAAATGTTACACTGTACAAGTATGTGTTTGTGGCACCATGTGAACTTATCTGGTTTGACTGCATCTGATGGGCTAGGAAGTCATAGCAACTACAACTGCAACAGAAGTAAAAACACTTAAACACACTAAGCCTGTGGCAGACAAGACCCACTGAAAAAAAGACATTTTCTAAATAAAATAAACACAGCTTGCATACAATATTTGCTTCTTTTTGAAAATGTTGTTCAACCAGAGGTCTAACAGTGGTTCAAGATAAACAACTTAAGAGATGAGTTACTTGTTTGAAACTTGACCCAGTAGAGGGCATTAAATACATGGAAGACCTCAAGGTGCTTAAATTAGCATTTTTCGCAATAGCCTGTTCAAGAACACTTCAGGTGACTGGATGCTTAACCAGGCTCTAGAAAAAGTATAAAGTTCTGGAAATTTGAAAGTATAAGAAAATGAAACAGGAAACCCCAAATTCTCACTGAACGGAGGCTGTGTGATAAGTCTTCCCATATCACGGTCTGTGTGTGTTATGAGCGCACCCACAAACCACTTGAGATAGCAGCAAGGGCGTTTGTTTTATTAGTTGGGTTACACCTTTTGTCATCACTTGATTTCTTCGTCTCTGTCAAAATTGCAGCCAAAAAGCAATCCCATACCTTCTTATTACGAATTAATGGCCAGTAAATAATTGACGATAAATGTCCTATAATATTTACCTATAAAGTGGCTTTTGTAGCATTGTGTGAATTCCTTGTTGTAAATCAGGGGGAAAGTGAATTAGTCATTTGAAGATGTTTATTATATTTTAATGTGAAATGACAAATACGTTTGGATTTGCTTTTCCCATAGCATGACTAGTGTGTGACAGATGCTGTCTGTCAGTATTAATTCTGTCAATTCTAGCATTAGTTTTGTGTGAACACACCCAACACACATGGCCTAGATTACAGAAGGTGTGAATAGTCTGTGCATCTGTGACAACAAGAAAAGCAGGTCGGGATGTTGATGTTTGGAATGGTACCTGTTGGCAAATCCTTCATGAAATCTGCCTTCAGTACAAAACTTCTGACTAACTTATTATATTCTCAGGAGTCAACACTGATATGTAAATTACAGTGTGACTTATCTGATTTCCCTGCTTTCTGTTTGCGCTGTTGTAGTTTCCTTGAGTAAGACACTGATTTCTACCAGCACCACATTAGAAAATACAATATATTATTTCTGCATTGTCATGGTGATGAAAGCTGAAAACACTTTTTTCTTAGTCTCTCCAGTTAATACAAAACGCTGCTGCACGCACACTGACTAGAACTTGCAGGAGAGATCATAATCACCCGTTTTAGTAACTTTGCACTGGCTTCCAATAAAATTAAGAAATTATTTTAAAATACTTCTTATATACAAAGCACTTAATGGTCAGACACCATCTTATTTGAAAGAACTCCTTACACAATACTGCCCCGCTAGAAGATTGCGCTTCCAAAATGCAGGGCTACTTGTAGTGCCTAGGGTCTCTAGATGTAGAATGGGAGCCCAGAGCCTTTAGCCATCGGGCACCTTGGCTATGGAATCAGCCCCCTGTTTGGGTTTGGGAAGCAACCAACATTTCCATATTTAAGAGTAATCTAAAAACTTTTCTTTTCAGTAAAGCTTTTAGTTAGGGATGTTTTTTTCTTTATTTTGTGAGAAGGCATATAGTTAGGGCTAGGGTATTTTATGATTTTGTGTTAAATTTTAATTTATTTCTTTTTTTTATGTGGTTTCTATAAAGTGAACTGGGGCAACACAGCTGGTGATTTTACACTTTAAATAAATTTGACTTGACTTGAGTTGACTTAGTCATTAACAGAGAAGAATTTGGAGTAAATATGCAGTACATAATGGACTGAAAACAAGCGAGTTACAGCATGTTAGCCTTTGTGCAATCCCTCTTTATAAAAGGTTATATCTCATTATATTGCATATACAACCAAACTGTACTTCCAGTGTCTAATTTATACAAAGCTCTGAGTGGGTGATTGACACTATATTATGTGCATCATGCAGTAGAAGAAGACACAAAATTATAGTATTCTGAAGATCAGAGGTCCATATTGGAATTGTTGTTGTTCCTGTGAACTTAACTTGACTGAGTTCTCCTCCAAATAGTCTGCCCTTACTGCTTATTAATCAGTTTCTTTGGTTAAGTAATTCCTTCACACAAATTTCCACATCAATATATATGTATATAATATGTACATATTCTCTTATTATGATATTGCTCTTTATTCCTACAGTGATATTTCTATAACTATTTGAGGTCTTCTATAGCTATCACCCACACCCTGTTGTCTGTCTCCTAGGCGGTGACGGCTGGATATTTTTATCACACAGCACGACTGAGCAAAGGTGGCTACAAGACGGTGAAGCACCAGCAGACAGTCTACGTCCACCCCAACAGCTCTTTGTTCGAGGAGCAGCCCCGCTGGCTCATCTACCACGAGCTGGTCTTCACCACCAAGGAGTTCATGAGACAGGTCTGTCTGCTCAGGATGTGATACTGTTTACTTTTAAAGAGTCTAAATCTCTCTGAAATATCTGGAGCGTTAGTAGTTGTAGTTTGTTTTTCAGCAGCTAGTCTGCTGATGTGGAAGACAATCATTATACACAGAAAAAATATTGTTTGAAGTGTAAATAACATCATCACACATTTCAATGAGTCCAGTATGAAGGCCTCAGAATAACTGCTTGTGAGAATAACTCTGCACACTCATGAGGAAGTACGACGAGTGTTCCCTGTAAAATATTTAACTGTATCCCTCCCTGTTGACACATGGATTACCATCTCTCCTCCGGCAGGTGATTGAGATAGAGAGCGGCTGGCTGCTTGAAGTGGCTCCTCACTACTACAAGAGCAAAGAGCTGGAGGACAGCAGCAGTAAGAAGATGCCCCGCAAGCAGGGTAAAACAAAAGAGGAGCTGGGCTGAAAAGAAGACCAAGGCTCCAGGGGACACATGGCCAAAATAAACATTCCCTTCCTCTCTCAGGGCAGGCTAAAAGTAGAAAAAGGACTGAAAGTTTGGGAATTGTGTAATGATAAAGAGGAAAGGTGTGGAAAAGTACATAAACAGCTTCATGGTTCCATCCTGTTTTCTCATGTAAAATAGTTTTCGGCTGTAGCTTGATATGGCAGTTTTGAGTGTGGACCACATTAGCCTGAACACATGACTAATGGAGCAGAGAGACAGGTCCAGTAAGAAGTGGATCACAAACTTACTGATTTAATCATAAATCAGCCGTGTCAGCCGGGCCATTATAGAACATTATTGTACTTTGATCAGAGTTTCACCGCATCAGTGCAGACTCACTGGGTGTGTTTTTTTCAGCTCATTAATAAACATGAGACTGTTGGTTTGTTTTTCAGGTGCTTTCTGCTGACTTTCCCTAAATAAATAGGCTTTGTCAAACCATGCATTTGTGAAGGCAGCATGCTATTTAAGTGTAAGATGTGCAAATTGAGTATAACAGAGACTGATATCCAAATAATCATTTGAGGCTCTTGTTTATTTTCATTTTTCTATGATAATAAAGTTTTACAACCACTTTTTTTTGTCATTTGGTTTGTAGCTCAATAATCAATAAGCACATTATTTACTATCTTTAAAGACCTACTCATTTTTTCCCATTTTGATATCACCTGGATGTTCTCTTGTTCAAAAAGTTGTATTTAGACTTAATTGGATAGCCTCATAACTTCCTCTTGTCATGTTCATGAAGTTTTACAACAAAGTGACTGTGTGAGTTTGTTCACTTTAGAAATATTTTATGAAGAACGTATTTGTGCATAAAAAAGGAGATGTACCCAGATACAGATGTGACATCTATTTTTGTAGTTTGGAATGCCTCCACTATGTTAATTTTCAAGTTGTGAGTCAATACAAAACATGTTATGCCATATGAATCCTTGATTTCTAAGTGAGTTCAGGGGTTCTCATATAGCAAGATGTTTGTGTGCCATAAAGACTGATGCATCAGTCCCTTTGAAGAAGAACTGTTTCACAAAGCAAACAAAACTTTTGTGTGTTTTTTGATGACATTGTATTGTCATTGTATGCATTGTCATTTTCTCAGTGAGGATGTATACTTAGATACTCAGAAAAGCTCAGATGAAAAGCAGTAGCAAGTGAGAAAATATAGCTGATCATGAATGGGTGGTAAACTCAGCTGTGAAGGTATTACAGGTATGAGGTGCTTATACGTGCAATGTTGACAGTACTGTACCCGTGTCTGTTTATGCAGTGACGGTGGAATTTTTTCACCGGTTCTTGATTCACATGTGCATTCCCATAGAGCACAAATATTGTCCCTATTGTCATTCCTTCAACCCACTGACATCATATCTGATAGTGAATACTTTCTTGAACAACAACAGCAATACAACAACAACAACAATATTTCTTTAATTCTTAAGTAGAATTTACTAATCACAGAATTAAGCTGTGATCACTGGCAGAGCTTCCTCTGAGTGAAACTATGACACCAGATTGATGTTATGCGGTGTGTGTAGACAGACATGAGATTAGGCTATATATCCCACAGACAGTAAAAAGCACTGACTCACTACTGCTGGACTAA
Organism: Lepomis gibbosus; assembly: GCA_029875015.1. Taxonomy (NCBI): domain Eukaryota; kingdom Metazoa; phylum Chordata; class Actinopteri; order Centrarchiformes; family Centrarchidae; genus Lepomis; species Lepomis gibbosus. Next base: position 4,705 of record JAPMOB010219019.1, on the reverse strand, counting down.
CTGGTTTGACAAGAGGAGAGGAAAATAGGTTGGGGTGGAGGCAGACAGGAGGAGGGTTCAGAGGAGGCAGTGCTATGTTAGTATTAGAAAACAAGATATGACAGGCAGGATATTAACAGAAGAGGAGGACGCGGACTGCAGACAGACCAAAGAAGTTCCTGAGTGAAGTTTTTAGTTGTTAGTAACCTAATGAAGTTTGGTGATGTGCAAGTTTTTACTACATCGATCCACAAAAGGATTATTGTACTTATAATATCATTTTGTGGTTTCGGCGCGATTCGACATTCATCTACCTCAGCAGGTCAGTGTGTGTGCACACAACTTTTCACTGTTGCTCTTAGCTGCCAAACTCACAAATTGTACACTTAACTTAACTTTACCTTGAGCAATTTCTGCACTTGAAGGAAATAAGCTGCTGCACAGTTTAGTGTGTCCCTCCGATGGGTTAAAAATTATGCGTTAATGGCTGACTATGTAAAATGGAATGTTTGCTATGACATTTCAAAACTGTGTCACACACAGATGTCACCCTTTAATTTGTTTTACTTAACAGGTCTTAGCTCACTAAGACAGCAGGATTATGCAAATTCCCATTAACTCAAATCCATTTGAAGCAGTTCTCACTTTTGCAGACAATTTCTGTGCAGGAAAGCCTATTAAACAAATGCAGGAAGCCAATATGAAGGTAAAAGCATCAGATGAAGGTTTATTAGGCTTAAATGAAAGAAAATCAACATAGCATTTTAATACAATAGGGATGTTAGATAGCAAGAGATTAGAAATTATTGCTCCATCATCATGAAATAGCAGTGGTGATTGTGCAGGTAAATTCAACAGGGTTTCCTGCTCTGCTAGTTTCTGGGAGCCAGTGAACCCATGTCATCTTTTATTTTCCACAGCTCCTGTTGAAAACTTGTGAAAAAGGATTCCAGCTGGCACTCTAACATCATCCATCAGACATGAGTGACGACGGGGAGAGACATAGGCCAGAAGGGAGCCAAGGACGTGGAGCCAGACAGGCCCCCAATGTCAAGCCCAAACTCAGCCGGTCATTGACAGACAGAAACAGAAAGGAGGACCAGTTTAAGAAGGAGAAGCCTGCAAAAGTGAGGAGATCAAGGAGTACAGACTCAGACAAGGTGGAAAGGGGCAGAAGGAGGGAACAAGACAGGCACCAGGGAGAGAGGAGGCAGCGGGGAAGGAGTGAGGAGGCCCGGGGGTGTGACAGGAAAGACCAGAGAAATTTTAAGGCCCCTGAAGATGATGTGGAGGACACTGAGTGCGTTGTGTGTTTCTGCAAATACGATAACGTCTTCAAGACCCCAAAGCTGCTGGCGTGCGGACACACCTTTTGCCTGGAGTGCCTTGCTCGCATCAACGTGACTTCTCCTGAGCTCAAGACCCTGTCCTGCCCTGTATGTCGTAAGCTGACTGAGCTCCCCCACGGCAGGGACTTGCCCCGCCTGGGTAACAATCAGGACATCATAGTAAAACTCCCACAAGACATGCAGAGGGCACTGTCCATCCGCTTTAAACGCAGTAAGGGCAAACTTCTTCTGAAGAACCCTCCTCCTAATACCCCGACCAAACCTAATGTCCTCACCCTGCCCAAACGGAGTCAGGATGCCCAGGTGACAGCTGGTGGTGACCTTCACTTAAGTGCAATGGAGCAGGGAATAGTCCCGGCCACAGTGGTGAACGTAGGAAGGCCTCCAAACAGGGTCAGAGGTCGCCTACATAATTTGTTCCGCTCAAACCAGTGCTACTACGCCGCAGTGGCGTCCATCATCACGATTACTGTGGCACTCATGCTGGTGGGGATTCTGGCCTTTGTTATTGTACCAAATGTGGTAAGTCAAAGACCAGTGAACCAAACTTCACAGCATCCCCAAGGTGACTATGGCAGCCATGACAGCACATTCCCTTAAAAGGGGCCAGGGATAGACGGGCAGTAGCAATGAAACAAAAGTGGAGGTAGAGAATATGTTATGATTCTCAGTGATCCTTTTACCTCCCTTTTCCTCTTGTTGAGTAATGGTGAAGGACAAACTAAGCACTGGGGCACTTTCAAGCTGGTTCAGATGCCAAATGGGGAAAACAAGGAGAGCAACATTTTTAAAACAAAGGACACACAGGCTCCAAGTTGCACATATGAAACAGGGGAAACTTGTATGTTTGGATTCTTCTCTGAATGTGTTTGTAATAACTGTGAAAGCCACAAATAGTGTAAATGTAAAGTAACTGTTCTTAATGATTAACAAGTTGCAAAAGCTGAAATGCACTAAAGAGTATCTTTTGATTGGATCAGGTTGATTTCCATAGCCAGTTCAGGGTTTCTAGTTCTTATAAACTGTGTTTATAGACCAACCCATTGTACATAGCCACTGATGATTTATATATTTGTAAAAAATTTTTTTTTTTCCTCAAAAGAATGGTTTCCCCCATTACATCAACTAATAAAGCATTACTTGAGAAATTCAAAGGTCATTGCTTAGTATTTCCAAAATACATGATGAGAATACCTATACCTATAAATTAATTTGGATTTGGAATGGTTTATAATTTATTTTCAGAATTAAATAAAAGTCAGCTTGCTGTTCAGAGTTTTTAATATTTGCTGGATTAATGTGTAGTAGGAGTGTCCTGTCCATTTTCCAGGCATGTGTCCTCTGAGTCAAAACAGGTCTGTTGCTTATTTCCTTTCAAAAACCTGCATGGCTTCTTTAGACACTCGATACCCTCTAGTGGTGTTAGCAGACAAGTTAACAGAGTGGCTTGAATATTATGAAAATATTGGTGCAATACAACTGGGCACCTGTTGATTTTTACACATATGTGTGTAAGTAAATTTTAAGTCACAGGGAAAAATACCTTAGAGTAAACTTTTTATGTAAAATATATTAATCTCCAAAGTAACTCCATCTGTCAGATAAATGCAGTGGAATGCATTATTTCTCTCAAGCTGAGGCTGATGTCTGTGTGGGGCTTTGAGGAGCGCAAATGGTGGTTGCAGTTTTCTGAGTCTCTCAGCTCCCTCCGAGCTAGCCCAGTTCCATCTTCGGAGGGTGCGATGGCTTGATTCAAGCTGTCGGCCAACTATAACGAGGAGGAAGGCTGCTGTGTATTTGAAGAGAAAGACCCGGCTTACCTGCTGGGGACCAGTAGGCCTATGTCCCCAAACTTTTGCTTACTCACCGCAGAACTCCATGACCAGCCTGAGGTGAAACATCTCCTATGTGTGACTGTCCCCAAATGGTACATCTTTGCCTGCATTACTGGGCAGCCCCGCTCTCGCTGGCTATGGCTTGTAGGCCATATTCCACTGTGGAGGGCTAGTAGTGGCACCGAGGAGTGCCCTCCATCGAGGACGAGGTCAAGCACCGCCTCATCCCCTCTGCCCGGGCCGAGCCAGACCATCACTCCCATCCGAGAAGGAAAGGGTGATGGCCAGCCTCCTTAATTGCTACTACTGAATTGTCCCTAGCAATAATTTTGATCAAAACAATTAAATATAATCACACTTTTCTGTCAGCATCTCGTCAGTGTATTAGGTACAAACAGTTAAAAGCTCTTGTTCTCTAATACAATTCCAAAGCGTTTTTAAGTTTTGAAAGATTTTTTTTTAAAGACTATTTGGTCAGCTGCCTACCTTTTTCAGCCCCTCAGCATGCTTTCTAAAAAGTGACTAGTGACAAATCTAGTGAGTTATTCAGATTATCAGGGGGAAAGTGAGAAATATACAAAAAGCTATTATATTTTAGGCTAATTTATTTCCATGCATCTCAGTCAGCAATTTAGTTGGCAGCAGCACAGCTTGGCTAAGTCTCCTCTTGTGTCATGCAAACGCAGGCAGGATTGAGTTACTATGCTTATGGGGACAATCTGTGTCTCTGTCCTCTGAAACTTTGCATCAACCCAGGATGAGAACAAGCAGATAATACAAAAGGAAGACAGGGTTCAAGCTATGCAGTAATGAGATAGTTTCGTCCACTCCTCCTGCAGGGAGAAGTTTTTATTGTCCCCACCAACTGTTACATGAAATATCTGCCCTTGGCGATGAAAAGTCGAAGAAGAGAATATCACACAATACTTGTTATGATTCTCAGTTATGCTTTTGCCTCCTTTTTTCTCTTTGTGAGTAATGGTGAAGGGCAAACTGGGACACATTCAAGCTGGTTCACATGCAAAATGGTGAAATGAAGAAAAACAAGGAGAGCAACATTTTTAAAACAAAGGACACAGGCTCCAAGTTACACATAAGTAAACAGGGAAACTTGTATGTTTGGATTCTTCTCTGAATGTGTTTGTGATTACTGTGAAAGCCAGAAATAGTGTGTATGTAAATTAAGTGTTGTTAATGATTTATAAGCTATAAATACTGAAATGCATTAAACTCTGTGAAGAGAATCTTTTGACTGGATCAGGCTGATTTCCATAACCAATTCAGGATTCTAGTTCTTACAAATTGTGTTTATAGACCAATCCATTGTACATAGCCAGTAGAAGTAGTTGATTCATATATTTGTAAAACATTTTCTCTTTTCTATAATGAGAATGGGCTTTATTTTCCATACCATCATCAACTAAAGTTTTATTAGAGACATTCAAACGTCCTTGCTTAGTATGTCCAAAACTCATGATGACAATAATATTTCTATAAACTAATATTGATTTTGTTTAAAATTTAAAATATAGGTCAGCTTGC
>JAPMOB010219018.1:0-33685 GCA_029875015.1 Lepomis gibbosus | reverse complement strand
ATATATATATATACACACTAATGGTGTGATATCTTTGCTTGTCTGCAGGAAATCAACCGCAGTGGAACACTAGCAGATTTTGGACAGCAAAGTTAGTGTGATACACATGTACTGTTTTAATATCTCATTACAATTTCAATAAGATTGTATCACAATACCAGCAAACAGAGGCTGAATTATAAATGCAATACTTCGAAAATGAACTTTATCTGACCTTGTCTCCTCCTCTTTCTCCAGTGCGATCGGTTAAAGCTATGGTTTTGACCATATTCAACTTCCTGGTCACGGTGGTTGCTGCTTTTGCCTGTTCATATATGGGAAGTCAGTACCTGTTCACTGATACTGCAGCGGTAAGAGAACATTTAGCTGTACACTATACACGTAGCTTACATACATAAAGCTACATGCAGGTTAACATTCAATGTATTTTGTGATGTTTTTGTATTGGATTGCATTACAGTGAAATGTGATGTTTTCTTCTTTAAGTTGTGTTTGACTTGTGTCTTGTGCGTGTCCTGCTTTTTGTTTTCCAGCGAGTAATAGCAGCAGTGATAGCTGCGTCTGTAGTCGGGCTTGCTGAGCTGTATGTGCTGGTCCGGACCATGGAGGGGGAACTAGGGGAACCATAGCAGCCCTATCAAGCCTACTGATTCAGAACAGACATTTCACTTTGCCATGAAAACTTTGGGGACTTTTTGCTTTATATTTGACATGAAACTTGAGAAGAAGAATCAATTTCTCAAATTTTCAAATCAGTGACATTTGTAGCATAAAATGGAAGCTGGAACATTACAAGAAAGGACACTGGCTCAAAATGTGATATTTCTTATTTATTTAGTTATTTTGTGTTTCATGTTTTCCTCCCTCCTTGTTCTCCTTGGCATTGCCCTATAAAATCTGTTCATTTACTTATGATTCCCTCCATTCTCTGTCAGATGTGATCATATTTTTGTGTTCAATAAACTCATCCGCACTAACTAACTAAAGCTAATTCAGAAAGCCGACAATCGTCCAGTTAGGGTTACCTTCCCCGTAAAGTAGATTTTACCCGTCTTGGTACATGTTTGTTCAGGAGATATGGAAACATTGTGAGGACACTGGAGCTTGATAGAAGACTGTTAAATTTGACTCCACTGCAAGTTCGTTTGTGAGCTACATATATATCTAAAATGGCCCCTTAACATCTGTATTATACAATTATTTAGTATTAAAAGAGAAGGTGTTTTCTGTATCTGTCTTATCGTCTGTGCTACTCAACCCATTTCTGCTAAAGACAAAAACATAACAAACAGGCCACAGACAAAGTTATTTCAGATGGCCACTGTAGTCTTCAGAAATTCTTCCTCAAACAGGAGGAAACGGTGCACTTGTCAGGGACTACTTTTAGCCGCTGACTAATCCACATGTGGTGCTCTAGTGAGTATCTGGAGCAGCAGAAATGTTTCTGTGCGATTCAGTCAAAGTAAACTACAGTGTGTGTATGTTAATGATAATGAAAAAACTTGACCCAGTGCAACAAGCTCACTCATTCATGTGCCATTAAATTTGGTTAGTAGATTCATGGTCCCCTGGGGATGAATTGTAATCACTTTGGTGATGCTTAACTTTTCATCTAGCGGCATTAGAAGGTCATTGTTACCCATCCCAGTAATTTGGTGAGGTGAGGCGTCTACACAGAACCCTAAGGGTACTAAAAGACAGAACCCACCCAGCCACAGCCTGTTCACCCTGCTGCCTTGCGAGAAGAGATGAAGAAGTTTCAGCTGTCGCAACATCAGACTGCAGAGCACCTTTCCCCCCCAAGCTATCAGGCTCTTAAACTCAAATTCATCCTCAGCACTGCTCCTCTGACTATTGTTTTTCTGTTTACCATTTTATAATGACTTCTGTTTTAATGTATATTGTCTGCTATGTAGCAGAAGGGAGTTACAAAACTCAATTTCCTTATATAAACTGTTATGACGATAAACCTACCTGTCATCATCATTAATAAACGTTAGCATGGTAAGATGTTAAACTAAGGTGAACATCAGCATGGTATCATAGACAATGTGAGCTGCAATGTGAGCTAGGGAGCTTGGCCATCTTTCGACTCATAAGTCTTGTGGGACAACAACGCAGCTCCATGGCACGAAGGAATCAGATAGCTACAAGATAGTGATAGTCATTTTCTTTTCCGCTGGCATTCTTAACTGAGCAACCTATCCACCAATGAAGGCCATGACGTAAGGTAGTAAGCTGACCTTGAGTGAAGTTATTTTGTCAAGTTGTTTGTTTTACGTTGCCGTGTAGTCGCCCTTGTTTTGACTCTTCTAAACAGTCAACCAGCTGTGGCATCAGTTAGTCATGCTGTTATTTTATCAGCCGTCTCCATGTGACAGATGTGGTAATAATTGTCTTCTGATCTGTACTGTATCTTGTTTAAAGTGAATTATAGAGCCAGCCGACAGATGGAAAATCAAGCGATTATTGTACCCCAGAGTTACAGTGGCTCTAATGGAAGACTTATCATTCTCAGAACAATAACACCATAGATCTTATAAACAATTCCAGTATGACACGGAAGATCTGGTTTCTCTGATCCCTTCTCCAGATATGAATTCATGTTTTTTTGCAAACTATCATATCCTCTTCTTATTAAGTCCTGCCATATCAGTGGAAAGATTAAAATATGTAACTACATCTGGAATACAAAAAAAAGTATCTTCCTAAGATCTGAGATTTGACACCCGGATTAAAGGTTTATTGAAAGATTATTTGGTATTAAAGATGATTATGATATGCAGAGATCGCTGTCCAGCACTGGACGAACAGTGTGCCTCTGTCTGTCATATTTGCCTCTGTATTATACCTCTCATGTAATATTTCAAAACTTAAATCCAGGCAGAATTACAGAGCCTGTAAGCTGATAGACCCTGAGCTCCAGCTTTAATTTAGTTCTTATTTTTCATTGTTTTTCCTTCCCTCTGTCCCTCCTGGTACTTACAGTACAGAGAGAAATGAAAAAAAATGATATTTTGACTTAAAAAAGAATTATTCCTGTCATGGTATCTTACCACATGAATCATTTTAATCATGATGTTTTGAAAGATAATACTCCCGGGGTCGCAGCATTAAACATGCCACGGTTGAGCTTAGAGAAGGAAAACAGGAGCTGCTGCCTGTGACAAGAATCCATGTCAAGCACATCAGTGGTTTCACTGCTGGGTTTATTTGAAAACATCAAAATGAGACTAGAAACATACTGTGTTGGAACAAGTCCTGAGTCGTTATATATGCACGAATATCGACCTGTTCACATTAAAGATTTTACAGTCACTTTGGCTCAGTTTTCACAACAAACACAACACAAAGAGTTTCACTTTGCTAAACTTTTACATGACACACAAATCAAATTATGTAATACCCCTTACAGTACACGTATCAGGGAATTGCATTGTATTTAAAACAGTGCAGTCAAACAGTAGCCAAGCCTCATCTACACACAATCTGTGGTGGTCATTTCCTAAAATAATACAAATAGCAATGAGAAAAAAAAATGCAATTCCAGCAGAAGGTAGCATTTGCAAAATATAGTGTAAGAATGACTTTAGTTTATTTATTGGACAACAAACAATTAATACAGTGTTTTTAAATCTCCTCCATTGCCTTTGTTTTTGACATAAGCAGTTCATTGAACTTCACATGTGCGTCTCAGTGATGCTCAGTTGTAAGCAGTGAAACCTGTGTTCTGAGCCCTGAGCATGTGATTTAGTGTTGACTGTTTGCATTTCACATTTTGCAGGCTGAAACTCTGTTGTGAAAACTGAGCCAAAGCAACTGTAAAATACTGCGAATTGAACCGGGGTGAAATGAAGCAAATCACTCCCAAACATATTTCACAACATGACTTCAACATTGTAAAAAGACAAGACAAGGACAACCACTTCAAACAACACTGTAGTGTAGAGAGGTTTGAGGAACCACCAGCTCAACACACAGGACAGACAGAGGAGGTGTTGTCAAGGGAAACACTAATAAAAATAGAAGCCCTGTTCAGTTACAGCTATCCTCGTTGACTTACAAAGTATTCATATGTCCCACTGTTCATCCAGACTGATCAGAATTCCAAGAAGTTGGTGACAATAGCAGCGTTGTAGATCAGGTCTGAGATGTAGCCCATAGAGGTCTGTGGTCCCATTTGTGGGTGGTGATGGTGGTGGTGGTGTGGGTGGTGGTGACCTTGACCCTGAGTTACCTCCCAGTACACGGGCTGAGGATGGGAGGGGACTACCTGGTCTACAGAGGTGTGACCTCCACCCCTGGCGCTGCCTCCGTACATGGCCTGATGAGCACCAGATGGAGCCATACTCTGGGGTTTGAAGTTCCTGAAGGCCTGGTAGGAGTGGGTGGGGGCCGAGTGGTGAGGCTGCCTTGTGATGGGCTGAGGAAATGAACCAGGAAGGAAGCCGGGGATTGCCGATCCCAGTTGCTGCCGCTGGTGATGGTGGTGGTGCTGCTCCTCCTCCCAGAGACGAGACTCTGAAGGCTTTGAGGAGCCGGGCTGCGGGTGGAGAGATGACGAAGATGGTGGAGATGATACCGGGTTGCTGTAGATTTGGATCCAGTCGGAATAAATCTGCGGGACGTCTTCACAGGAGTGGGTCTGCTCTGGCCTGAATATGTCTGCCAGGGTGGTTGAGGCAAGGAGAGCAGAGGTCACGGGCCCAGGGGAGGGATCGACGACAACCCCTCTACCTCCCAGGACGGGCTTGGCTGACTTGGGTAGTCTCCCAGTCTTGATGCTTCTGGCTCTTCTGTTTTGGAACCACACCTGTGGAAAATGGAAAAAGACTTGTAATGACCGGGTCATATTAATTGCACTTTTGGTGAACTGTACCAGAGGAAAATAAGATTCTCCCACCGCCACCTCTGTGCAGGACCACCAACAAACATAGCTGGAAATATATTTTCAAACAGACAATAATGCCACTGGAGCTAGCTGTAAAAACAACAGAAAACATGATCTCAGCATAGGTCTTTCTTAATGCATAATTTGGTTTAAAAATGTTCTGATATATAGCTTGCAGTTCAATGCCAAATAAAAATGCCTTTAGAAATATTTATTTGCACATTAAGATGCAATGCAATTAAAATATAGAAGAAACAAATGTGCAATGTCCAAAAAAGCAACTTAAGCTAAAAAAACAAGCTGCTGATTATGAAATGATCCAAAACCGGGCATGCACCAATCACTTTCACAACTTCTTGACACAGTTTCTTTTACGTTAAGTTTTCTGTTCTCTCCCTTTGAACATGACAAAAGAGGAGGGAAGACTCATGCCTACATGTGTGTGGCCTCAGCAGTGATGATATTAAGTTGATCTGCAGAAGAAACTGATCTGAAAGCAGCACAGAATGCCTGAGAGCTACACTGACTTATATTCTATTACATTTATATATTTTGTGTTTCCTTTTACATAAATAAAAACATACCATTACCATAAATTGGTGTAGAAACGTTCACCAGAATGCAGGAAATGAAGTGTTTAATGATCAAAATTTCCTGAGTACATCTTTAAAATACTGTTTAAGGATCTTTTTATCTCATTCTTGTGAAACAAATATCGCATATCGTGAAGTCCTGCGAGCTAAGTGTCTCTTCACTCCCCTAATCTGAGGGCCCATGTCCCCACTACTTTTCAACACAAAGTGACGTCCTTGGATCTGAGAGTGAGAGAGTGAACTGCAGAGTCGAGCGATAACATTAAACCCATTGTTAATAAATAAATTGTGATAAATGCCTTAAAGAGAACATGAGGAAATGTTTCCTAAAGTTTGGTGAAACATAACTAATAGTAGCTTAATTGGGCTTCACAATGTCCTCAGCTGTTTATCTAAACCTGGTTGGAAAGGGTTTGGGGGCGTTTTTGAGCCGAGCACAGAGCCCTGAGCTGGACCCTCACCTGTATCTTGCTCTCGGGCAGGTGTGTGTGCGCGGCCAGCCTCTCCCTCAGGGTGATGTCCGGGTAGGGAGTCACAGCGAAGGCCTGCTCCAGCTCAGACAGCTGGGCTCGGCTGAAGATGGTCCGCTTCCTTTTCCTCTGGCCCTCCGTCAAACCGGCGGCCCTGTCCGGCTCCGGAGAGGACGCCGCGCACTCACCCCGGACATCTGAGAAATGAAATTGATTAAAATGAGAAAAAAAAATGCATGTGCTTATAAAATTTTAAAAAAGCTAAATTAATAGTAGAATGATGATAAAGTTTAATATCTTGGATGAGGAAGACGTGTTTAAGGTCGAAACGAGATGTGATGGTTATTAAAATAGTCACAAGGGCTGTTAACCAAAACTACTGTAACACACGATTTTTTTATTTATTTATTTATTTTTTTTACTAATTTAAAAATGTCAGATTAGGCTACTTCATTATTAATGAGGATTTGTTTGTTAGGTTTGACTTATTGGCTATGTATATTTGTATTTAAGTCTTATTTAGGCCTAGCCTACATAATTATTCTGTCTGACTCACTGTTTTAAAAATGTCACTCTGATCAAAGTTATTTGTTAAAAAACGAATTATGTTCATACAAACATTTTTATGTGTCAGTGGTTTCTCGAGCAAACCCTGGCATTTATCAGATAGGTGCAAGAAAAACACTAAATGTTTCGTGGAGCGACGATCTAAATGATACTGAACGCACCTTTGCAGTGATCCTGCTCTCCATATAAGGCCTTGAAACCCATCATGTCTTTCTGCTGGTTCTGTTTGAGTAAAGAGAAGTCTGAGTCCATGAAAAGAGCCATAACTCCACGCAGAGACACGCGCGCGCCCACTGCTCGGCCTCCACCGCTGCTGACAGCAGAGGAGGCGTGACCGCTTCTTATACCCAGATCAGATGGCACACCCCACACCCCACCACCCCGCAAATCCAGGTGTTGTTCACCTCTGCCTCTAATCCCCAGAAGAGGATCATGCAGCATTTCATGATGTGTTCTTCAGTCGCTCTGCTTGTATTTGAAGAGTTTGTGGGAAATATGGCGTTGTGCTGCGTCCCGTTAATCACTAAAAACATGTTTCGTTCTGATAATAACAGAGTACAGATCAGGGGGGATAGCAAATGCTAAATGCACATTTATTTATGAATTAATGTGCGACAAAGGTGTTCTTCTAACCTTATGATTTCATGTGGGAAATCCTTTGGAAAATATTTTATGGTCATAAAATAGACCAAAAGTTGTATGAATGTATGAATAAGAATAAATTGAGTCTTTACAAACGATATATGATCCAACATTTTTGCTCCAACAAATGCCTTTCTCTTTTTTCCCCAAACTTCCCAAACATTTGAAGTTGTGACCCCTTTTACCCGCAAAACGACTGTGTCAGATAAAACACTTATATTGCCAGAAAAAAATGACTTCAAAACCTTATCTTGTAATCTGCCTTATTCTGCTCTTCAGCTAGTGGCATTTACTCTAACACTGGACATGTAACACTGCTCTCTATATCTAATGTATGTGACACTGTTTCTAAACAGCTTGAATAAAATTTTTGTTTGAAAAGTGTAAAGAAATTGCTCAAGGAGATTAGATTAGATTGTAAATACAGTAAGCAGTTCAGGAAAAGAATATGTAGTGGGGATTATTCATAGAGGGTTTATTATTATATTCAGAATATAATAAAAGAGTCTCCTTATCTCTGTGGTTTACATACATGCTGCTGCTACTGTCACACTGACCCCTCTGTTCAAACCTTGGTGTTCATGAGTGCTCAGATCAGAAGAGAAGTGGACTGATGGGTTGTTCATGTGTTCTATAGTATTATCTAACTCTTTCTGGTAGCTTCTACATGCTGACACAGCTGCTATGGGGAACATATTAGCCTCTGGGATGTAGTGTATATATGTATACACACACATATGTTTTTTATTATTTCTTTTATACGTCAGAGTGATCTAATTTCCCTTTGGGATTAAACAAGTCTATGTTATCTTATTAAGTGTTTGGTCAATAAAATGTCTGTCTGTCTGTCTGTCTGTCTGACTTTCTGTAATAACTGTAATCCTAAATTACAGGTGAAATGTGCAGTGTAGTCTGGAAGAAATCCAGTTATCCTCCAAAATAGTAAATTCATTTTTCAAGAGAATTACGGACAGATGTCATTTAACAGACTATGGTGTCTCTGTTCAGCTTTCAGCCTTTTATGTCCAAAGTTGACATTATGTTTTTATTCCAATGTTTTTTTCTCATTTTCTTTTTCTTCTTATTATTTAACATCCTATAGTGTCTTGGGATGTCGTAAAATGTTTCATCCTTCCTTTTCTAGTAAAATGCAGAAATGTGTGTCTTTGATGTCCAGTAAGCAACGCAATGTCCACATCAGTGTGTCAAACAGTTCAATTAATTTATTTCAGTTCCACAACTCACAATCAGCTTCATAACACAATATCACAGCATGTATGGATGCGAATATCATGTCAGCAACCAGTTGCATTTTACACACAATTTTATTTTCCTAACTATTCCATCAGATATTGTGCTGCATCACAAACAGTTGCCTACAGTTTAGTTTAAAGATTTGTGTAAGGCACAGGTGCGGAGCTGATGGCTCATTGTAGACGGGGCGAGGACCCCTAATGGGCCCCTATCCAGTGGGATCTTTTTTCCCACACTTGTTGTTCTGAAAAACAGCAAAGGAAACAGAAATACAGCAGGCAGGCTGCAAGCTGCTTTCACACCTGTGGCTCCGTTCAATCAGTCCGGCCCAAGGGAAATAAATGCAGCACTATTTGTGTATGTTTATGTTCTTTGGTCTTACAAAGAGCTCAAGAAGAAATAACTGATTAAAAGCATTATTAGTAGGCTTATTATTAGACTGCAAATCTACTGCATGTTATGAGTAATGATGTGGAGACAGGACAAAGAGGAGGCGTCTTGTACAGTAATGATTCAGGGCTCATTACTGTGGGATCACTGTCACACACGTTTTAATAGACAAAGTAGAAAGAGTACAAGCAAACAGTATTTTTAACAGCCTCTGACCTGTTAATCACAGAAAATGCACACATGCTGGAGTGTATACATGCTTACCAAACGATTTGCATAAATATATACATGTTTTATACAGATCAATTATAAGATAGCTTCCTGAACAGATTTCACAATCAGCAGATGGACTTATTAGAATTTTGTCTTTTGAAATAATGCTAAAATCACAAATCTGCCATAACTGCCATAATTGTTTTAGCCAAATCAAACAGGTTAAGGGGTTGAAAGCAAAACTCAGTCACACACACAAAACACACTTTATTCAAAATATTTATCTAAACAACAAAAATGCATGTCCAGTCAGGCTGATAGGGCCCGAGGAGGGCGCCTTTATAACTGGAGAGATCTGCAAGCCCATGGCATGCCCATTAAATGTATAATAAATCTCAAATACACACACACACACACACACACACTACTGTCAACACACCAGCCCTGACATTTGTGTGTAAATTCATCTTCTTCATTACAGTCAACACCACGCGATTCACACAGCATCCTCCCCAGGAGCCAATCTGTCAACTGAGGTGTAAACACTTTTCCTGCAGCATGTGGAGGTGCGTTCATTAATCCAGCACCAGGGGGCAGTGTAGTCTTTTCTGCTCTCTCTCCAGCTGTATGGCTCAGGGTTTGGTACTGAGAATAAGGCCTATTGCTGGAGGTCTGACAGTGAAGAAGAGGTTGAATAAGGTTACGTCTTATTAAAGGAGCACCGCGCAGCTTCACTCAAACTTGCGCAGGTGGTTGTAGAGAGACTGGACGTAGGTGAAGACACACATGGGGTCCGGCTTACGACCCATGATCATCATGTCGTCCACCTCGATCAGCCGGTCGCAGCCTGCCTTCACTCTGGAGACACAGACAGAACACAAGTCAGAGGCCATTTAGGGTTTATGCTGCACAAATACGGTTTGATCTAGAGTTTCACTGTCAGGCTGAAATGCTTCTGAAACAGCATTTAGGGTCAATGAAACAGCATTTATCCATGGAAAGTATAAAGGGATCAAAATAATGGCTGAATTGGTTTAATGTTTCTTTAGTATAATGATTTGTCTGCAAAAGGTCAGGAAATGGAAAAATGTCTTAAAGTCCAAGGTGACACAATAAAATCAATGTTTTTTTGTACAGAACTGACAAAAGCAGCAAATAATCACATATGAGAAGCTGGAACCAGCAAATGTTTTTTTTTTTTTTTCAATTATAAAATTGATTAATCGATTATCAAAATGATCGTTGATACATTTTCTGTTGATTCTTCTAGTCAACTTCTAATTTCAGCTCTTAAATATATGAATTCTGTATGAAGAAAAAGACATCATCAGCATGAGACATCAATTTAACATTTCTAAAGCTGTATCTAATGTTGTGTCTTAGTTCAGACAAAAACACTGACTTTTCCTTTACATCCTAACAAACATGTTTTGAGGGGTCGGAGAACGACATTGTGCATGTAATAATACATTTACATGTATTGTCCTATAAGTCTCTGCTGTGTGATCTCTTTAAGAGGTCAAATCTAAAGCTGCCACTATATATGAAGGATTGATCCTGTGACCAAGTGAATATTGTTTTTCAGTCAAATCAGCTTAATCCTGCAACAGTGTTATCAGTCAAATAATAACACATTCCTAAATTGAGTGTTAGTCTTTAAGCTCGGACATACAGGATGTGCATGTCCACGCTGTAGGCCTGTAAAATGTCTGATCTACTGCATGCAGCCTGTATGTATAGTATCTGTCGGTGGAAACAATAAGTCATGTTCTGTAAAGCCAAGGAGTCAGCCAAAAGGAATGCACATTTTTCACCAAACATGTAAAGAAAAAAAAAGCATGTTTAAATACAAAGGATAGTGAGGAATATGGCCAAACAACATTGTGTGTTAGGTTAATAATAACAACTTTGGCCCTGAGTTACCTCCCTTTGCAGAGGTCTATAAAACAAAAGCAACAAAGAAAACAAATGAAAGCACATCCAGCCACAGTAAAGTTAAGACATGCATTGTTGATGCAGCTAAAGCATATAAATACCCTAATTAAGCCAAATTCAGAAACCACAGCTAACTCTCTACTAACAATTAAGTGTTTCTGCTGTTGCACAGTGAGACCAGTGAGTTCAGTTTCTATCATGAATTTAAAGGAACAGTTAAACAGTTGCTTATTTGCTTTTCTTTCTCAGAGTTAGATGAGAAGAATGATATTTATTGTTTGTGCGTTAAGTATGGCGCTGGATGTGGCTAGCTTATCTAAGGTTAAAGAATGGAAGCAGGGGGAAACTGTTGGCTTCATCCAAAATGTGCCTTCCATTGTAATACAATTTGTGCTTTAAGGGGGAGTTATGTACCTGGTGTAACTATTTCTTGTCGAACAATAGTTTATTCATCTGCCCAAGACTTCCATCTTTGTCTACAGTAAGGGTGGATAGGTTTTATTATAGGCAAAGGAACAGTAGAACCAAACCTGGCATCCTCACTGTGACAACATGACACCACCACAGGCATTGCAACCCGGCTGTTGTTAGAAATAATTTACAGCACATAGCTCTCTCTAAAATGACAAACTGTATTTTTTTCATTTCTGTGCATGAAATAACAAACTATGTGTTTATTGTGGAACTTATGAGGTGTTGGTACAGTAGCTTTTCCTGTGAACAAAATCAAATTTGCAGATTCTCCCTGTTCACTCCTTAAGCTAAGCTAGGCTAACCACATCCCGGCTGTAGCTCCAGACCAACCACTCCAATATGAGATGGTATCAGTCTTCTCATCAGTCATCCCATCTCGCTCTTGGGAAAGAGAGCAAAAAAGTGTTTCACCCAAAGTCAACAATTCCTTTAAAAAAGACTAAAATGCCAAGTTTATCCCAGAATTCAAATGAAAACAATGCAAACTAAAGGTAAAATAATAAACTGCAGATTTATGCCAATATAGCTCTGATAAGAAATAGCGAATTAGCCATTATTTTTACCGAATTTCACCATCTATCATTATGCCTAGTTAATGTTAAAAACAAAACAATTGCATTTGCACTTCTATTTGTGTTGGGTTTTGAAAGCCTCTGAAACTGCACTGTATCACATATTCTCAAAATGTCTCACCATCTTCTGATGGTATCTCTTCGCGCTAACCCAGAATAAGCATGATCAATTACATAATGAATATTAAAGCGCATCACACCCATCTTATCACTCATTGTCTTTATATTCTAATGTTGCCATCACTCACTCCGCCGTTCCAAAAGCCAGTTCAAAGTTGTGTTTGCGGTTGGCGGGCGACAGAGAGTTGTAGTCAAACTCAGTGGGGAAGAAGGAGTGGACCAGAGCGCAGAAAGCCATCCCATCACTCCAACTGGATGAGAAGTTCTGGATGTCAATGTTCTACAGAGAAACAGAGGAAAAAAGCGATTTGGTGATGACATGGCGTCTGTGTGTGTGTGTGTGTGTGTGTTTCAGTGAGCGAGTTTCATTTCAGGTCTTTGTGTGCGTGGAAGAAAGCTCACTGGCAGCTTGTAGCTTCATAGAGCCATCTCCCCATTCTCTGTCTAGCCCATAATTATGATGGCTAAAACAGACTTTCCCCTCCTCTCTCTATTCCACTTTCCTCTCCTCTCCTGCTTTTGGTTTGTTACATGCTTTTGAAATCATGTCATTTTAACATTGTCCTTCATTAGTCTGGAGTTTATTTTGAATGAAATACAACATGTCAAGTCATCGGATGAACATCTCTCTCTCTCTCGTCGTGAGTGTTTGCTCCCAGTTAATGAGAGTCTTAGCTTTGCCTGGCATGGCTTTAACCAAAGCCACATGGAGCAGCTGGCACGCGCTGCTGTGAAGAAATGGGTACCAGAGTGCAGCAATGTGTCTGCGTTTTCAACCATGACTCACTCTACCTTAACCCTGCACCCCCAAAACACACACACACACACACACACACACACACACACATTCACGCACATGTCTATTCACAAGGACTCACACTTCCATACACCTTTACGGTTGAGAGGTTGATAAATTAGCACGTTAGCACTGGACTGTGTGCTGACAGGTGAAAGCTATATGAAACGTTGACTGTAGTTGGGCTCATTTAAAACACATTACTCTCAGCACATGCTAAAGGACCATGCTGGAAATTTTGCATGTTGATTCAGTTTACACAACATTGTGTAAACATTTCATTACTGCGGTCTGTTTTCAGTCTTTCCGCATGTTTTTCCTAACTTGGTTAACTCTGGCGCACGTACAGTAATGCTAATTAATGTGCCCTGTCTACTGTTAAAGGACTTGCTTGACATTATGGGCAACAGGCTTATTTACTTTCTTTTCAATAGTTACAATGTTGATGATAAGACTCTCATGTTGGTCCAGTAAGTAAGGGCCTTGGGGCCAAAAGGCAATTAGCCTAGCTTAGTATAAGGACTGGAAACAGGAGAAACAGCTAGCATTGTTGTCTTCAGAGTTAAAAAATGTGCTATCCTGCAGCTCTAAAGCTCACAAATTTACATCTATCTTTTTTTCTTTAACCTGTACACACAAAGAAATGTAAAAGCAACAATTTTTTGTTTTAGGAGGAGTTACATTGTGTCTATGTCTTGGCAAACAATAACCTGGCATCACAATGAGGTTTCCAGAAAACTAGCGTTGTGTTTTTGTTTTGTTTTTTACATTTGTTTGTGCATGGATTAAACAAAAAAAATCTTGCTTGTTAATTAATGAGGTTTAGAGGTGTTGGTAGGCACATGTTTTTGACAGGCTAGCTCTTTAGACACTTGCATCCAGTCTTCCCGCTAACTTAGGCAAAAGCCTCTTAGCTCCACCTTCTTAACACATGTGAGCTTGATATAAATCTTCTCATCTAATTCTCTCACAAATAGAGAAAATAAGTTTGTCTCTCAAAATGTCTTTCAATAAGTAATTCAGTACCTACAAAATACTTAATAATTTTTACAATGAAAATCAATGTGGCAAGTTTTGGTCAACATAGGCAATCCTTCACTATAAACATATACTTTTATTACACTTTTTTTTGGTGAAAATATATTATTATAGCATGATATTACAGTTGAAATGCTGGCTGAATATCTATGGTCTGCTGATGTGTTCATATGCTGGTAGGAAGTTCTGTTACTTGAGACTGCCAGATGGACAACATCTTGAAAAGGATAATGTGAATTTATTAACTTCTTGCATTAACGTTGCAGCTGCCAACTTTAAAGCTCAGATCTTCAAACCTCCCCACAGGACGTGAACACAGCGTCAGGTTTCACATTACTGTTCAACAGTAACATCATTTTGACAAAAATATAACCAGACACACCTATCTCAAGCAAGTCTTTGCCAGTTTATTTTCATGCTGTAGTGAAATTAACGGGCGTCAGTGACTGCCTGGAAACCAGGAAAGATATTCAAAAATGCAATATCCTATGATCTGCTTTGGAAAATTTTGTAGTTTGTAACAAATGGGCTAAAACCGGCAGAGTATTGGACTGATGTGGAACCAAGTAGCAACTTATAACAATGTATGGACCAAGTGTGGCAAGTGGACTATATGTGAGGCATTAAATGACAGGATAACGTTGCCAGACTGGAATCGTGTCTGCAAGTTTGTAATAGGTGTTTTACCTGGTAGCCTATGGTCTTGGAGCGACACCACTCAAGCAGGATCTGTTTGATGCTGCTGGCGCTGGACACCCCAAAACTCTGAGAGCGCTTCAGTTTTGGTTTTGAGTCCACTGGCTGAGGGCGACTGTACATAAGCAGAAGTGGACCAAAGATACATGAGAGAGTCTCAACGTTTAGGAAACTTAATTCCCATGTAACCTTAAAGCAGCATTACATTGCATTTACCTGTTACTGGCTTCAGAGTCCAGTCTTTCAAAGATAGATCGACGGGCCTGAGCTCCAATGTTACGTGGCAGAGTCTGTGACCTCACCAGCTCCCGCCTCCTCTCTCCTACCTGCCCGAAGGATCTCTCACTGCTTACATCACCGTCTCTGCAGGACAGGAGCACAGAAGGGTCAGACTCATATTAAACCTGTCCCCAAATATGTCCTTCATGAGTCACCTTTCACTCACCTGTCATGCTGAAGAAGACCTGAGTAGGTCACTGACTTAGCAGGGGCTGAATTGGCTTTCTCTGCAAAAGACAAACAGGCAAAGTAAATCATACGCATGCTGTTGTAGTCTCAAACAGGATAACATTAGAGTCATGAAAGCATGATCTCACCTTGAAGGCGGGGAGATCCCAGAGCTCTGATGGGTGTAGGGGCCCATGTAGAAGAGACTAAAAAAAAAGGAAATTGTAAGTTAGGAGATTAAGATTTTACAAAATCAACTGTACATGCTGTTGCATTTCTGTTAGGAAAAAATATGGGAGAAAGCAACTTTATTTTTCAGATTTTCATAAAATACATGGTACAATGGTATAACAATTAAAGATTTTAGAATTAAGAAAAAATGTCAAGCTGAGATAGAGCTGAGACCATTAGCCACCTGGTTGAATTGGAGACTCTTCGAATGGTTGGGCCTGGTTCGTGCTAGCAGCTGATTGGTTGGAAGGTGAGGCTTCAGAGACTGGCGAGGACCGAGAACCAGCAGGGCTGCTGGGAGAGTCGGGGCCCTTCATTTCTGCCGTCTTGGTTGTCGCGGTGATCGGGAGGTGTGGCATCCGCATGGTGACAGGGGCTGTGTGCTCGTGTGGGAAGTCAGTGGGAGGAGAGATCTTTCCGTGCACCAACTCCGAATGTTCTTGTTGGATGAAAAAGATTTTAAATGATCCCACTGATGACAATTATCAAAGCTGCACAAACCGATTTTTTTTTAATAACAACGGATCAAATGACTACGTTAATTGTAGTCATTGCTCTTAGTAACACACCCACAGAGAGTTCACCGGACTCTGCAGTTTCCCTCAGCTTGATGATTTTTTGGCCTATGCTATCACTACCTGCCCAGCACCAAACAGACAAACTAGCTGGTGAACATAGTGGAGCATTAAGTAGTTACATAGAGAGTTGGTGGAGACCAAAACTGAACAAGGTGGAGAGTGAATATTGGATTTGCTGGGTGTGTATATGAGCAAATATGTGTTAACATGTTTGGCTTATAAGGTCATAATGTGTCGATATTGTGTTTTAAGCTTGATCTATTGAGAGTCACACAGAATACTGGGAGCTACCCACTATATAAATAGTCTATGAAGAGGTTAATTGCAACTGGATGCAAATGAGAAAAAGTTTGTTCCACGACTGCAACTATGATCATCATGAGGAGAAAGCATCAGAAATGCCTGAACTTTATTACTGTATAAGGCCTCACTCTAACTTCAGCGATGTCAGCGATGTCAATAGACAGATTATCATGGATGTAGCTGAAGATATTCTACCTGAAGACCCTACCTTCCGTGTCTCTTTCAAAATCCAGTCCTTAACACAGGCTCTCTGTTAAAGATTTGTAGCCTCTGAGCACGAGGTAACCTTGCCTAACCATCATAACAGCTATTTTCTCAAATGTCAAAAAGCTCCTCCACAGCCACAGAAGACATTTTACAACTATTTTCACAGGGTGAGTAATACTCTCATTGACTGGTAAACTAGTCTTTGTGTGTAAATTCAGTGCAGTCACCCTTTAAAACCTCCATTTTAAAGGCTACTATGACAAACAACCTAGTCACCAGCTGTAGCGGTTGTGGTGTGGTTACCTGTGGTAGCAGCGTGTCCATTCTCCAGTCCGCCATGCGTCGCGGCGGGGTCCACCTCTATTGGCTCCTCTCGCTCAATACTCTGCAACACATAGAAGCGTATAGTTAAGAACAACACGCTAGCACCCTTCATTGCTTTTTAAGGAACATGAAGTCAGATTTGACCTTCACTGGCGAAACAGACTAAAAACTGGAAAATGAGTTCTGAAAGCCAGAGGCTGAAGCACCTGGAGAATGAATTGTTGTAGTGTTGATCATTCTGATTGATTGCCCACACAGTATCATGTTTTGTCTTGTTACCCCTGTAATCTTGTGTGAGTTCTGTCTGGGGCCATTCATAAACCAATATGTTGTGTTTGGATCACAAACAAAGAGTCGGGGCATTATGTTGATTGTACAAAAAAAGGTCTCCAGATGTTCGTTGCTCATTGAGTCATTGTTGGACCATTTCACTTTTTCTTTTCCAGGTTTTGGACATTTCCTCAACATGTGGGCTTTTTTGACACGACTTCAGACAAAACAAAACAAACCAACAAAACGGCAAGGCGCGATACGACTCAATGCACTTCAAAGCTGGCCTGTGCGTGGACCCCGGTGAAGTGGATAAACGAGCTGGTTGTTGTGTTCTGTGTCTGCCTCCCCGTCTTTGATAAGACTTGAGAAGTCTTTGTTTTAAATCAAGCAGTGCTGTCACTGACACGCTCAGCAATGGGAGAGGCGCCAAAATCTATCCAGTGATCTGGCGGCCCGACTGATTGAGATCAAGTTGTAATGTCATACTTCATTAGTAACTCAAGCTCACATTTCAGTGTTTATGTGACTTTATTTCTTGTTTCTGTGATCAGTACAGACCTGCAGCGGAGGCTTGTTTTCCTCTCGCCAAACACAATCAGCTTCACGCAAACAGCTAATTGCCATCCTGAGCAGATAGTTCTATCTCAAACTCTTAAACACATAGTGCTGCTGACCCACATCAGTTGTGGGTTAAGCTGTCACTTTACATGTGGCCCCGTGAGATAGATAGATGGAGCTCAGTGTGTTGATAGTCAGCCCCATTTGGCACAGAACAACACTGCTCCGGTCAACAGTGCAGCGCTGATAGCTTTTTCATTTTCTCAAGGTCAGTACCAAACCACACGTCACATTGCATCTGCGTTGAACTAACAGACACTGGGACAGGCTTTCAGGGGATGTAACGCACCTTCAGGCAGCCATGTTGGATACCCGCAGCTCTTTGGCAACAAATACTTCTCTGAACAGCTGGTTGTGTTTCAGACTTGGCTGTTACAGCGGAATTAAATAGACAAGGCTCATTTCTGGTGTTTGACCCAGAACATTATTTCACCACTGGTGCATCTGATGCCTCAATTCTGTGTTTAGACAAAGCCGGGATGTTTAGAAGCAGAACCAAAGTATCTGGTCAGCTTGTCTCTGCTGTCAGAAACCACAAAATGAATGGCCAGAGGACGTGACCATAGGCTGCAGAAAAACAACCTGAACCATTTACATTTATTTGCATGACCTTGAAAGTGAGGAAAAGTTGTAGCATTGTAGCCACATGTTCCTGATCCTGTTTAACACTGTTCAGTCCAAGGGATGTTAGAATTGTGTAGAAGTTTCATTTTCACAAAGAACATCCTGTCATAAAAGTAAACTAGAACAGAAATGTTAGAGGTTTAAAGAGGAAAGACTAAGTCATATCCTAATTTCTAAATCCTAAATCCCTGCTCAGAACTATGCAGAGAAATTGGAGGGTGTATTATGTGATGCTAATATGCTGGCAGTTGGCAGCAATACGATGCAGGATAAAATGGGGAAATTAATAACTTATCTAAAAGAACTGTTGCTCTAATAAAAAATGCTTTAAAAGGCTGGTTTAACTGATTTTTTTACCACTTGAGGGCAGCAGAAACAATGTACAACCACAACATTGACATATTGCTGCCTTGCAAAGTTCATTTAATTTGGGGAAACTCTATTCACCCAATTTACAAAACCCCCCCAAAAAACTAAAAATGAAACAATTTATTGCTTTCAATTAGTAGTATTTAGCCATCAGATAGTTTTGGTTTTAGTTGGTTTTATTTAAAAAAAAAAAGTAATTTCTAATTTCTTGTGCTCACGGCATTAAAATATTTGGCTACATTTAAACAGCAACAAAACTTCTCCCAGGTGGCCTGATGACCTTCGACAATCCACAGGCCTCACTGGTTTGCATTTGCAGTTTGCATAGTTTCTATTGGAGAAAGAGTCCCAATGAAAGTGAAATGAGAGATGTTGAATGTTAATTTTGAAATCTGTGTTCACCACAGATTTCCATTTAGCTCTGCCTTTTTTGGAGGATTGGAGGCACAGCATTTCAGAGACAGATAT
Source organism: Lepomis gibbosus (assembly GCA_029875015.1). Lineage (NCBI taxonomy): Eukaryota > Metazoa > Chordata > Actinopteri > Centrarchiformes > Centrarchidae > Lepomis > Lepomis gibbosus. The sequence continues at coordinate 14,592 of JAPMOB010219018.1, read as the reverse complement.
CTCAAAACCTCAACAATTAAAGCTATCTGATTGGCAGGATACTGATATAGGTAAGAGAGATTTAAAAACACATTTGCATGAATAAACCTGTAAAGAATTGAAGAAACTCATTCTGTCAGCAAAAAAGATAAAGTCTCAAGTGAGACAGAAACCTAAAACCACTACTGTACGCCCTCCTGTCTCACACACATATGAAGAATATAGCGTTCTTGCAGTGAGATAGCATACTGTGCACACTTGAGGGAAATGGCTGGAAGTGTGTAAATGTGTGTGTTTGGCTGAGCTCACCATATAGGAATGCTGGTGGGATGTGTGTGTGTGTGTGTGTGTTAAAACTAAGCAAGAAAAGAGTGGTTTCTTTTGAGGGAGGATGACATCATTTCATAAAGAGTTGGGGAGGGCACACCTGGAAAGGAATAATATAAAAAGTGAAACGGTGAAAGAGGAGGGGAGCAGTTGTACATTGCATACTGGGAAATGAGGCAGAGGGACAGGGTAGTAAGGTGGAAACAGCTGGCCATCCAGCAGGAGGGAGACAAATTGCAGAATGTCTGGCTTTGGGGAGGGGAGCTTTCCCCGCTTACAGCACTCAGATCATCAGCCATCCACAGTGGGTCAGAGGGGGAAACATGATAGCGGAGCTGCTGAGGTTCCTGTAAACTCTCTGGTATCTCAAGGCCCTTTTTTGCTGGCAGAACACACTGGTACTTAACACTTAACATGGCACAGAAGTGATGCCATGCACACACGCATACACAAACACTTTGGCACTAGAACCTCATGAATATCCACATAAACATCAACTGATATCTGCTGGATTTACTCTGCACTTAATGTACTCATGTATTGATTTTAAGGATAATCACCTACTAAAACATGGATGACAGCAGGACAGGGTCTCCCATTGCTCAGAAACTGCCCTGCATTGAAATCTGTTTCACCCTGTCTTAAAGTGATGTTAAACTTTATATCAACTTTAGCTGCTTTGCGGCCCTGACTAAAGTTCAAATGGTGTATTCATATGTGAGTTCTGAGTTACTTCGTTTTCGAGAGAATATCACATTTTATTTCCAGCTTCTTGACAACTGAGCCACTCTGCGTGAAATGTATTGTTTCCTCCAATACTTTCTGACTCAAGCATGAAGACTTTTCCCCAGAGATATGTAATGGAGCGAAATGTTTAGCATGCTAGCGGTGTGGCTCTAGGAATAGCAATGTTGGTTGGTCGGTTCACCATTTCAGTCCAGAGTGAGACAAATAAACTTTTCAGCGCCTTCTTAGCGCCACCATCATCGTCAAATGTCCATTTTAGAACTAACTATAACTTATTGTTTTATTTTGTTATAAGTTTTTGTTGTTGTAGTGCTAATTAGCAAATGTTAGCATGCTAACACACTAAGCTAAGATTTTGATCGTGGTAATCATGCTTGTGTTTAGAAGTATATTTGTCCCATGACAGTCCCAAAAACTACACCAGTGCCAAGAGTCAAAGTCTGGACGAAACCCTGTATCCTTGTAAAATGGGAATAAAATTTAAAGATATCATCACCTCATCCTATCAGCTGGTGGCAGCTTCACAAACCCATATCAGTCAGTACTACACTACAAGTCTCTTTATTGGTATACACGTGAGTGCTGCCTACTGATAAGTGGCTAAAAGTAGAAGCCATCATGCCAGGATGACACTAAAGTAGACCAAGCTCAGCAGTGTAAGGAGCCCTTAATGGGCATACACTTACATTTAGCTTCATCCATATTTGTTCCTGACTTCTAAAAAGTAAATCAGACAAAGTTAAAGCTTAAAGGGAACTGACCAGCTGTTTAGTCTGGGCTGCTGTTAGTAGCTGTCGCTCTCTGACTGCCCTACATAGAAGCAAAACAGCCCATAAATGGGGCCACATGCAAAATCTCTCTCATAACAGCCTCATAATGGAGTGGCAGAAGTGTAAGCAGACAAAAGCTCCCTTTTCTTTCTTCAGGGAACAACAAATCCATTACTCCCTGAGAGTGCGTCATCACATCATGAGCGGGGAACTATAAAATGTTTAGAAGAAATGAGTGAAATAGAGCAGAAAAGGTGGAAAAGCCCTCGGTGTGAATGAGAGCAGAGACTGAGGAGGAGGAAGAGAGAAGAAGATGGGGAAAGTGTGTTAAAACACAATACAATGTTGCCATCTTTACTAGGCATCTCACGCTTTCCTTCATGTGTAGTCACACTGAGGTCACCTTTGGACAAATGTCACTTCCCCACAGAGTCCCAGCAGACTCTGAATTGGATGGCGCAAATAAAATTCTGGCCTTCACCAACAAGATCAAATCCAAACGCGTCCTAAACAGCTGTAACTTTCCATAAACTGAGTAAACTTGACATAGAAGCCATGGCAGAAACTCTGCATCAGCTCACTATGAAGAGGGTGTGTTAATGTTGTACACTGAAAATATGACATGGGGATACCAGTGATGTAGTATTGTTTTGTTGGACTCTGTCAAGAGTTAGCTTCAAACTAACTGTGGTACAACACATGAGGTGGCAACATTTATGTTTTATATCGTACATACAGATACGTATTAGCCGGAATCCTTTAAGAGAGTGTTTCCATACTGAAACTAAAGACTCAGTGGAAGTTTGGACGTGTAACGCAACAAAAGTTATACCAGAACATTTGCAGATGCCACAATATTGGATGTTACCCTGGGACAATGAGCCCTGGGAAACCTGTCTGTTCAAACAGGAGGAGGTATGAGGGTGCTGGGTGAGCGCCACATCCTGTGTTTAGACAGAAGACATTGTTTAGCTGTCAGCAGCATCTTCATCACTGACTTTAATAAAGACTTGGAGGGGTGGGGGTGAGGTGTGGCTTGGACGTCTCAGCTGACTATTTGATGAGGGTTACTGTAGTATGTTGGAAAACATACTGTGTATTCAGTGACAGTGTTGTGTTGGCTCTGTACTCAAGCATTCAGCTTTAGAGATTCAGCTTTAAATTGAGGCGATGCACAGTGTTTAAAGTGTATCCCTTTTAATATACACTTATTTTTCAAATTTAAGGGACAAAAAATAACTGGACAAGTTAAAAAAATGTTTTGATATTTTGGGAATTAAATTAGAAGATTGATATCCCCTCATGTTTGTGTATGAGTGCAATTTACATGCTCTGGTAGTAAGATTTATTTTACCTTAGGACTGTACCGTCTTTATGTTCAGGAGTTAACCGTAACCTGTTAGCTCTAGCTCATAGTTAGCCTAGCTCTGCCCAAAAGTGGAAAAAATCTGCCTACCCACGTTTCAAAATATGACTATTTAACATGTTATATCCAGAGATGGGTAGTGATGAGTAATGATTACTCCATTACATGTACTTAAAGTTACTACAGGGAGTTTTAACTGGTTATGAAACAGTCTCAATTTAATAATTTATATAACTTATATCAGCAAACAAGACCATTTCTATATATTTATTGTAAAAGCATGTCACTGGGTCCGGTACCCCGCAATTTTACATGAAACAATTTATGGCATGCGGACCAGAAGAGCCTATTTGTTGTACACATTTACATTTTCCCAGGCAGGCTCAGCAAAGAGAAAAAGCGACAGTCATAGAGCACCGGGTGAAAACACAGGTCAACTTTGGCAGGTCATCCAACAGATGGAGAAAATTGCTTTAAAACTTATCCTCATTTAATATGTTTTATTTGGCTGTGCATAGTCCATGGAGACATTACTGTAAAACAACTGGCTTATAACGGAACAGTTGGTCAACTTATTATTATGAAGACATAACATTACAGTATTTCTTGATTGCTGCTTAAACACATTTCTTGAAATGATGCTTCTATTTCTTGAAACTCTAAACACAAATCCACAACTTCTTTCCCAATTCCCCAAACGTCCTATTTTCAGGTCAAAATGAAGCTCTCCACTCAAAACCTTAAATCTCGTTGAAAAAACAAACTTTGCCCTCAGACAGGACACACAAGTCCTCAAAAACACACACATCAACACAGTCTTACACACTGGTGAGATAAATTCAAAACAAAAACTAGTTATTAGTAATGTTGCTTGTGGTTTTCTCAATTGCTTAAACAGTATAAGCAGGTTTTTTAACTAAAATTTCCAAACCATGACTCCATTTTTCAAAAAGCACACCCATTTCCCTGAACTCTACACACAAATCCCTTCATTTCTCATTGCCTACACCATGTGGTCATTGAGAAAGCACTCAAGAGCTCAATTCAGCACAGGTTGAGCTCAATTAGCACACAGCTACCCAGCTGGAAACAGTCCAAAATGATAACACACTAATCAGAAGCTTCACTAGATAGATAAAGGGCCAGAGTCAGTTCACTTATATTTGGGACAATGGATCCAGAAAGATGTGAAGGAAGAGGAAGAGGACACCAGAGAGGAGGACGAGGAGGAAGAAGAGCAGTATGGAGTTGAGGAAGAGGTGAAGGAAGAGGAACAGTAGTTAGAGGAGGAAAAGAGATAGGAGGAAGATGAGATGGTAGAGCAGGAGTACAGTGGTTGAGGAGGAAGGAAGAGTAGGAGGAGGTAGAAGACAAGAATCTCTGACCTGTCCCAGACCACGGACAGGACGCTGGGGCAGAATAATAACTTGTTAGGTGTGTTGTACTGCACAGCACACTAAGGAATGAAAAATGTGTGCACATGTATACATTTGGTTTTTCTTTCTTTGTGTTCATGTGAAAAGGTTTCTGAGGGTGAGAAACTGTAATAGGGAATGTTGATAACTTTAGCTTTCTCAACAAAGTGACTATTAGAGGAACCAGATCTGTTAGTTGTTACATGTAAAGTTTAGTTTGTTTAACCATTGTGATATTACAGTTGTTAACCTTACGTGGCCACAAATTGATGCATTACCTCATTGCAATGCATCCTCCAAAAAAAAACAAGTTGTATCTTTCGGTCTCTCATTTCCAAAACAAATGCACACACTAACCAGATCAAGATATTTATGACACAAGGTGGTGGCCTTGGCCTGTAATGTAAATTTTGGAGCTAAAGCTGTGTGTCTTTGCAACTGTATTAACCATTATTAGCTAGTCATCGTCATAGCTGTAGCCTGAGACAAGAAAGTAGTGACCGAATCATGCATGCAATATTGTACATTTCCCCCAACAAATGAGTTACAAAATTTAATAAAAAGACATGTATATTAGCCTAAATCCTATAAGAGAGTGTTCTGTTTCATGATAAAACGCCACATTGTTATCTCCTTATTAGCCTAAATGGGTCAACTGATTTCGCATTTTTAGTTTAGAGATTAGAGGCTGATTTGGCCTGTAAGTTAAATGTCATCATGTGATTGGAGAGACATCTGATCTGTGGCTGTCTGTGTTTAGGACATACTGGAAATATAAAACTTTAAGGAGACAGCAAGATGTTGACGCTATCTAACCCCCTTTACATAATAACATGTAATAAAAATGTTTTTCCTTATTAGTATACCTTATTGTATTATATTCATTTAATATTTTGTGATCTCACTTGAGAGATACAGACTGGGAATATTACCCTGCTGTATATGTGGCAGATTATCTAATTAGAAGTTATGACGGTAACAGTATGTGTTTTTTAAAGTCATTTTTCCAGTAACTACTTTGAAGTCTTTCATTTCTACATTTTGTACTTGTTTTGACAGAGTACCAATACTTTCACTTGACTCTACTCACCTCTGGTTATTTCTAGTTTGTTTAATTCCACACATAAATCTGGTTTCCAATTTGGTGTCAACTCCTTTACAATCCCTTTCTTCTCTATCCTTCCCTTCGGTCTGGATTTATAAGTGTGTTCGTACAATATGAATGTCTACATCTTGGACGGGTTAATTAGGGTCTTTTTTTTTAAGGAAGATTTGACCAGTGGGATTTGAGATTGGGTAACCAAAAGTTTTTCTGACACTTTTTCTCAAACTTGTGTTTTTCTGTCATCCCTCCATATCATAAGCTATCATCACTCCCTCATCCTGTTAGAGTGACATGTGAGCCGGTCTGGGCCTTTTGGTGGTGGAGGAATGGAACACTTGAACAATGGAGGTTGGCAGCCTTCCAGTAAGTGCCAGTGTGTGTGTGTGTGTGTGTGTGTGAGAGAGAGAGAGAGTTTGTGTGTCACACAAAGATACACTCACCTCTGTGGGTCCTTAACTTTAGTGCACATTTAATTTGCAAAACAGCCTTTGTTCTGATAGCAGTAACATGGCTATATTTGTGAGGTGAAACGACAGGCTTACAGTATGCTACATGTGGTGAATCATTACAAAGCTTGTAAACTGACATTCATCAGTCCAACTATAGTAAAAAGCCAGTGACTTTGCATTTTAATATGGGACAGCAGTGCAAATGTAACAAGTGAAGCATGAACTCTCTCGTGTACTCACTGCTGAAAAGATAGCTGAGTTCTCCTCAGCTATCAGAGGAAACAGCTAGTGACAGAGGACTCCTGCTCTGTAATTTCCTCCCAGGAGTCTTTGGAGGAATCCTCTCGGAGGAAGAAAGACACAGTCAGACCACCTGTTCTTCAAATACATCCACACAGTCTGCAATTTCTCTGCAAGAGGAATCTCAGGGAACACCACTTTGGCTTGAGAGTGGAAAATATGCACCGCCTTTGAACTGAGAAGATATAAAAATCTAATTGCAGGTGAGAGCTACTGTACAGGGAAAAGTTTTCTTCATAAACGCCTTACAGTCTCGGCCGGTCACAGGACATGACTTCACATGTGCTTCTCCGCAAACTGCATCTTAAAATCAAGAGTGCTGCTGAGGTCTGAAACAATCTGTTGCCATAACAAAAACAGCATTACTCTCTCTCTCTCACTGGTGGCAGAGACAATGGATGGTGAGGTCGGTCAGTCGGTCGGTCTCAGTTGGTCCAGAGCAACAACAATTACTGAACAAATTCCTGCCCCTAAGACAGGGGATTTCAAAGAGGGAGGCTCCAAACTTTTGCAGCAGAGACTCAGTGAATGGAAGTGAAAACATATATCATTTGTTATTACATTCATCAGCAGGATAGAATAACATAAATCTGTTTAATGTTTTTTACTCTAACTTTTACTGTCCTGTTTTCAGCGTAATATTTTTCTAGAATCAGATATTCCTTAATTTTGAAACAAAAGCAAACAGTGGAGGGGGGAAAGCCTGATTATTAGTAACCCAGTAGAATTATGGGTGAACAATGGCTTTACTAGATACATTAACCTGTTTTTATTTTCTGTTTAACTGTTTTTAAAACTTATATTTAAATTACTTTTTAAAAATATTCCCTATGTTGCCTTTATGTTCGATGTAAAGCACTTTGAATTGCCTTGCTGCTGAAACGTGCTTTATAAATAAACTGGCCTTTCCTTGTGCTATTTAGTTAGTTCAGAGATTCAATAGTTTTCTCTCTTTCCCACTTTCCCAGAGTCAGAAACTAATCGACGCCTTAGGACAGAGCTTTTTTGTGTATTCGTTGTAGTCTGACATTACGTCAAACAGGTATATTAGGCTTTCTTGGCTCAATTGTTGCGTGTATATGGGATCAAATGACATAATCATGATCCCATAGGCAAGTAAACCAAGAGGGGGTGACTATTATTAGTTATTTTTCCAGGCCTTGCATGAGGGGAGGCCCACTCTCAGACTTTGAAACCCCTTTATTCTGGACACTTCATGATCTTTCCTCTAAGGTTCCCCTCTCACCAATATGTTAGGTTTGCAAACAACATAATGTAACCCTGTTGCTATGTTTGGTGTCCTGGAAACACTAAGCCCTGATAAACAGCTCAGCATCATTGTTTTATCACCTTAATACGTCACAACCTTTCCTTATTTTATAAAAAATTGCCAATAAACACAATTTGGAATTGATGAAAATTTTCAAAAAACTAGACACAGACACGTTACTTCGGTTCTGGCTCTCAGAGACATAAGTCATGAAACATGTGTAGATACAATACATTCTCATATGCTCGGTATCTGTGATTGGTGTCAAAATCTCAAATAAGTCTATTTGGATTTCTGTTATTGGAGTTTTATAATTTCATACGAGGTCAACAAGAGAGTGACACAAGTAACTTCACCACATGGGATAACATACTGTACATGTCTGTGAATGCACTTTTGGCAAACAAAAGACATGCATGCAGTATTTGTTCATAAATAGCTCATATAACTGGAAAACTTGCTCAACCACTACTCCTCTCCTATAGACCTTTGGTTGTCTATTAAAGATTTATAAGAATCATGCTGTATAGTTTCTGCCTCTTCCAGGCTAAGTATCTAGGAGAAATGGGTCTTTCTAGCTGTGGGGGGAAAGATCATTTTTCAACCTTGTACTCCCTCTTCTGTGAGGTCTAGCTCCAGCATATGGCAACAATAGAGAGTGACTCCCCTGTCTTCCTCCTCTCCTCCTCTGTTCCTGGCAGTGAGGCAGAGGAGGGCATGAGGAGGCAGGGGAGCCTGACATGCTGACTCTGATGGGTGAGAGGTCAGAGAACAGTCTGTATCGCCTCTCCCTTCACTTCCATTCCTGAGAGCAGCTGACTACACCGGACAGGTGGTGTGTGAGTGTGAGTGTGTGTGTGTGTGTGTGTGTGTGTGTGGAGAAACACGTGAGAGGGCCTTCTGCTCATGTAGTAATATGGAGTATACAATATATTGGTGCTTTATCAAATCAAAATAAAATCTGGTTCTATCAGAGTTGTCCATCCCAAATATGATGGATTTGTTGTCATTTGACTGACTAGCATTTTCAGCTAGCAGCATGGCGCTAGTGACGGCAATGACGGTCTGTCAGTTGGTTTTCAGTGAAATGTCTCGACAGCTATTGGATAGATAGTCATGTCCCACTCAAGAATTGTAATAACTTTGTTGATTATCTGACATTTCGTTTCATTTTCTGGTCAAATTTGTCCAACACTTTGGTTAATGACCTGCAAAACCAATAAATCCCATCAGACCCAGCTGTACTTTGTGTTTAGTTCTAATTAGCACGTTAGGATTCTAACACGCTAAACTAAGAGAGTTTACATTCACACTCCCACAGAGGAAAGGAGAGGAGGCTAGCTTTAGCATGTTGTCATACAGAATCCAAAAATTGCTTTGCTGCTAAAATGTTTTACTTTTTTATTAAATTCTGTTTATCTTTACATTGACTGTATTGTGTGTGGATTAGCCTACAGGTTTACACAATTTCTTCACATATAACCTCATGCATATTTTCTTTTCTATGCAGCGTCTTTATTTTGCACACTCTGATAAGGTCACTGTTTGTTCTTTCTCCAACATTTCCCGCAGGCTATAGCTTCTAGCGTTGAATTTGCCAGCTGTGTTTAATTTCTCAATATTAAAGCAAGCGGTCCAAACGAGTTCATTGCACAATAGTTTTTAAATCAGTATCTGTGGCAACATTCCCGCTGGGATACATTTTACGTCAACTAATGACTGGTTTTCCAGGGGGAGTAACCCAGAGCCTGTCAAGCTCCACAATCCACCACTGTGGTTAAAAAAAATTTTAATATGCTTGAGCTACACTGTATTGTTTGCAGCCGTGCCAATAAAGCCACTTAAATTGAAATTGAAAAGAGATGATGCAACTCTCTGTCTTTATGGCTCTGGAGCGACAGAGTAGGCTACAGCAGCTAGGAGCGTGGCAGGGCCTGTGCCAGAAAAACTTAGAAGCGTTTGAGAAAAGATTCTGATGCTCCAGATAAAAAAGAAACTCTACGTTCAGAGGGAGGATTACAGTCAAAAAAAGAAAGCTATCGACAGCGAGGAAAAACATGGATGAACTTTGGTGTAGCCTTTCCTCGTTGGAGAGCTCTGAGAGAGGAGAAGGAACTGGGGGCAGACACGGATGTCACGTTTGGAGTGGGCTATGTAGCTATTACATTAACTCTACCTAAATAATGAATAATTGTCTTGGAACTGTGGAAATTTCTCTGGCGAGCTCACCTGCAGGAGCACATCATAGTCAGGCACCGGCAGTGTTTGTTTAATTACTCTGACTGTTATTTTAATGTTTCACTCACTGCATGCTTTACTATAGCTGCTGCAGTGCCTCCATTTCCCTGCAGGGCTCCTAACCGTTTTATCGTGTTATGAAAACATCGACCTCCAACACTCCATCATGTAAGCTCTGCAGCGTTTACGTTTTGAATGTCATCCTCATGGTGATTGACAGGGAGACTGATTAACTCTGGGTCATGTTCCTACTTCTCCTGAGCCCAAAGTAGCAGTTGTATGTGGGTCACCCTCCTGTGGTGGGAGACTTAATGCCTGATACATCCTGAAAACTCCAGGAACCCCCGCTCTCCCACCCATGACCTCGCACGGTGTCACAAAACCTCTAAATCCAATTCTCCTTTTAATGCCTTCTGGGCATTATTCCAAAATACTACATATGAGTGCAGCTAAATTAAATTTTAAAGTATTCCCATGGTGGACTGAGGCAACTTTAAAATCTACTTCTGAAGTTGACTTCCAGTAAGGCTTACTGGTTTCAGAGGCCGGCAAGGGCGAGCTCTCCCACCGGCCAGTCAGTTATTAACCTGTTTCCACAGAGATGATGACGGGAACACGGCCTATTGTCTGGAAGTCATTAAGAGAGCCAGGGGTAGCCAGGGAGTGGCCGCATACCTCTGTTAAACCCCCCGCATGTGTAGAAACACACACACACACACACACACACACACGCACACACACTTGCTGTCTCTTCAGCTGTGCCCTGTTTTCAGCTTTCCTTCTTTCACCTATATCAGTCTAAATCAATTTTAACTTCCTTCTAATAGCCGGCCTTTATCAGAGTAGGTATTTCCAAACCAGCATTGAAACTAGCTTTGATAAGTAGTTTGCATTGCCAGCAGAGATACAGACAGATCAACAACAGTGTAGAGATGATTTTGAAATGACATTTGTTGAATTGATAAATCAATCTATACATATATTTTTAACCTGAAGTTACAATTCAAAAGCCAGTTCGTTTATTTGGCATTTTAGTGAACACTATATACATGCTCTGTTTTCTGTCTTGCTCATGGCTGTATTAATAGCCACGAATGGGGGGTTGGTGTCAGGAATCCAGTCTTAAAATGCAGCTGAGATCTGAGGGGACGATTGGGGGAAGGGTAAATGGGTGAGGAAGGGAAGAGTACATGGATGGATGGATGGGTGGTGGTAGGCTTTGTGTACACAGACATCAGAAGTTGGACATCACAGTATCAGAGACAGTCAGGGCTGGCTCAGACTGGGCAGTCTCCACAGACAAGCGTGTAAATGTCAGCTGTCTTTGTCATGAAGATAAACAACACTACACTCTTTAACCCTTCGTCCAGCGGCGCTCACACACACACAGAATCCAACACACTCTCACACCTTCAGTTATCTGCGAGCGTGAATGTGATCTGTTGCATCTCAGCTTGCACATAAAACGCCTTATCTTTGTAAGGCAAAGGTTAAAGACAAAAAATAATTTGTGAAGATTGTTGGTAGTGAATTTAACATTAAGGGAGTTGGAGAAAGGGTCGGTGTTCTTCTCCTTTTCAGTGACACATTTAGAAAAAGCCATCTCCACTGCAAACCTTCTGCTCAGAGTGACCCTCGCAGGGATTATAATTATAACACAAAACAGCCCATCACGTAGGATACACCCGTTTGTGTTGCAGTGGTGTTATCAACATGTGACATCTGACCTATGTGACCCCACCAGATCACACTGACGTGCTTTACATGCAATTACTGTAACCGGAAGATAACATCGCAGCATGGCAAAACCTTAACCAAATACACTCAGCAGACAACACCATAAAAAGCTGAAAGGAAATCTGCTTTACTCCTGATCATATTTTGGAATCTAAATTACAAATAGGTAGAAAAGTTTTGTAATTGATCCAGCAGATCACCTGAGCCGGCAGCGGCAAACAGGCTGCACCATAATACAAAAAGTGCTTGTTTTTGCCACTGACAGGCTCAGATTGTTATTGTGTCTGGCAATAATATGGAAAGGAGTTAGATCGTTTCGTTAAAGAGTAAGATCCTTTGTTGGATTACATTTCAGCCAATTGCAGCCCGTGTCTACTGGACCAGTTCCAAAACTTTGCGCACCTATTAGTGGTTTAGACCCCAAAATATGTTTAAAAACATAGAGCCCAGGTTTAAAAATACCAAAATGACATTAATTTGGACCCAAACAAGACCTGTTGCATCACATTACAGAATACAGGAACGTGCCTTTGTCCAAACAGGGTGTTTGTGTGACTCCACATGTGCAGAACAAGTAGCAAGCACACACTTTATAATATTATGGTTTCACCTTTAACATAATTTAAAGGTGAAACCATGCATGTAAACGGAGCCAGTAATCAGAGTATAATTCAGTTTGGACTGGGATCGGTACATATTAGTACAATCTATCCATCAGGCTATTCTCAGACTGTGACTAAAACATTGCAGGCTGCAGTGGTCTGCTGTGTGTGTGTGTGTGTGTGTGTGTGTCTGTGTGTGTGCGTGTAGATAAGAAATGGATAGTTTCGAGGTTGAGTTGTGTAATGTTAGAGATGGAGCTAATGGTGCACAGGGAGAGATGGAGGGAGTCAGGGGGAGTGCACCATGACTTGCTGGTATTAGGGATTAAATCAGATCACCAAATAGCAGCTTCAATGTTTATTAATCAGACAAACATTATTACTGTCAAATTACTTAAGTACAGATGTTTCTCAAAATTAAATCCACATTTCCCATAAATCCTGCTGCTTCCTGCAAGAACCTATTGACAGTAAATTCACCTTCCATTCCCTCCACTGTCAGCCACCACCGACCAAAACATTTGTAAAAACAGTTTGTACCGCACTGTTGACAGTATGGAAAACCTCAAAATGCGCATGGCAATGATTTAATGATGTTAAACTGCTGCGTGTCACACCTTGGAATGCCTGCCCTTTGAGGCCACACGAGAAAAACATCCACAACTGCCCCAAACTCAACTTTTCAATCTCAAGAAATCATCGCTTACATAACATGTGACGCAAGTGCTGAACTGAGCCATAACTCAAGCGCAGCCAGTCTCTGTGAATTGATAGAGGATAGCAGATGATCTGATCATCTGCCTGTGAGCACACACACGGCGCCAGAGGAAAGTACTGTGTCTAATGCTCTGCCGTAGCAGAGTCTTGAGAGGTACAGGTGTGGTTTTGTAAGGTATTTGAAGAAAAATAGATTCAAATGTGTGATTCCATATGAATATTATGTTTACATTTTTGTTAAGATTTTGTTTCCTGCGATGGTCTAAATGTTGCTTCAGAGTTAGTTTCAAAGTTTGCACTGACAAAAAGAAAAAACACTCAGTTTTGTATTGTCATAAGACTGGTGGACTCACAAGACAGATTAACAAAAGAAAGGCTGAAATGGAAGCAGCAGAGGAAGAGACATCCTGACTCAGTCCCTGGTTTGGGTCCAGCAACACTGGATAATACTTCCTGTAATACAGCTCAACAGCATCTTTTCTTAAACCTTCTCTGACAGGCTAAATGCCCACATCTTTTGAACTCCACAGCCCAGTTTATAGAGCAGGCTAACTTTCATACTAAGAAAGTGATGACATCACTATGACATCATCAATATTTTGTCAGACTGGACACAAAAGACATTTTAAAGCTACTAAGCATGACGAGTAATTTAAAAGTTATACATAAAATCGATGCGGTGCCCTTTTAACTGAAGATCTTCTTAGTAGCTGTTTTTTTTCAGGATTTTTGTGCACGTGGAGCACACGTGTTTCATGTGTCATCCTATAGTTTCATATGGAAATTTACATTCACCATGAAAATGTTCCAAAAGCACATGTGCAAAGCATGTTTTCCACACACATGTGATTTTAATGTTTTCACATTTTAAATTTCACATTTACCACATGTGATTCTTCTAAACGACAAATAAATTAATTCTATCCGCTGATGAAGTGACATGCGGTTCAAAGTCCTGAAAAGGCTAGTAAGTGGACCTTGAGTTAAGATGTTTTTTGTTTTTTTACATATCACCAAAGACATGAAGCAATATCTGAACTTTAATGAATCAAAAGTGATCAAACTTCATATCAGTCACATATCAGTAAAAAACTGTGAGATAAGGGTGCGGATTAGAGGATGGAGAAGAGACGAGGAATGAGAGAAAGAATGTCAAAGAGGAGGAAGAGAGGCGGGTCGATCCTGTAATCCTTCCACAGTCAATGTATTCTCAATGAAGCACAAGATCCCACACAATGGCCCATTGAGTTGGCTGCTTTGGCACTGTGATTGGCAACAGTGGTGTTGTCAGCTGAGATGTGTATGTGTGTGTGATGGAAAAGTGTAGAGGGGGGGGGTGAAAGAAAAAAAAACAGAAACAGAGGAGGAAGAGGAGACATTGTGGAGGAGGCTTAGGTCTTTGTCCTAATCCTAATCTTGACTAACTCCTGTTGCCAAGAACCATTAGAGGACAGAAAAGAGCCACACAGCTGCCTCTTTATAAACCTCAAAAACCATCCAGATGGAAACACACACACACACACACACACACACACACACACACACACACACACACACACACACACACACA